>VYZW01066186.1:0-124216 GCA_013401315.1 Balaeniceps rex
TCCCGCCGCGGGCAACGCCGCCTGCCCCGCGCTCTTGTCCCGGTGCCCCCCACGGCGGGACGCGGGTCCTGGGGGGCTCTCGGCCTGGGAGCGGCCGGTGGCCACGGGGGTCCCGGCCGGCTTCAGGGCTGGGGGTGTGCCCTGCGCCGCTGGGCTCCTCGCCCCTCCGCCGTGGCCGCTGCCCGGCGAGTCTTGTCCCTGGCGCGGCTGGAGGGGACCCGCTGGGCCGGACGGGACGGGACGCGGTGGCCCGGCCGCTCTTGACCGCTCTGTCCGCTGGAGGCCCGGCTGGCTTGTTTGTAGGGGCTGCGGGAGTGTCTATCCGCACCATCTTGCGGGTGCCCGATAGCGGTGGGGTGCAGGGGTAGAAGTGATTAAACGTGGTTTCTGGCACCCGATAAGAGAAGGGGAGCTCCGGGGAGGCTGCTCCGGGCGAGGTCCCCGGGAGCCGCGTGGGAAGTGTCGTGCGAGCGAGGATGGGTCCGCGGTACCGGGGATGGGAGGGGGCTCTCCCCTTCCCCACCGGGCAGTGTTGGTGTGGAGCGCTGCTGGAGCGCTCTGCGACTGCCTGGGGACAACATGGAGATGCGGCTCCCCGCTCGGATGCTCGTACTGGCCAGTGGGTGTTTCCTCTTTGCAGGCGCTCGGGAGCTGGACCTCGGGCGCTTGAAGTCACTTGGGTGGGTGAGTCGCTGAAGTCCTTCCAGCATCGTCATCTACTGCTGCGGTCGGCGTTTGCAGGGAGGAGGCTGCACTGGACGAGCCCGTAGGACCATGCTCGAGTCCCAGGAGAGGCACCTTTTAACGCGTGTTTTTGCAGTGCTCAGGGAGGAGGCTGCATGCACCGAGGTCCCTAGCAGCGGTGCACGTGTGCCCAGGTGTACACCTGCCCTCAGGTGTGTAGGCAGGCTGTCACCCAGCTGGCGAGGTCTGGTGGTGACGGGCAGTGGGAAGCTGGGACTGCTGGAGCTTGCTGGCAGGCGGTGCGCTCTTGCTCTCGGCAGCGTGGGGCTGTTGAAGCGCTCCTGGAGGTGATGGCTCCTGCAAAGCGCTTCCCTGCCCCTGCGGCTGGGCGCAGCAGGAGCTCGATGCGCCTGGGGTCCCAGGGACCACTCTGTGCAAAGCCTGGTGGGCTGTGGCGGGTGTTTGCTAGTGCCAGGATGAGGTGCTCGGGGAGCCAAGTGGGGCTGGGTGGCAGCTGGGCTCCTGTGGAGGGTGAGTGGACCCCAGCAGGCATGCTGCTGGGGTGCTTTACCCAGGGTGGGTGTCCCAGCTCGGGCCGGGGTCTCGCGGGCAAGGGATGTGCAAACGCGTCATGACAGGGTGAGCAGTGCTTGCAGGATTAGAAGCTGACCTGAGGAAAGGGGGTGAGCGTGAACTAGAGGATCACAAGGAAATGGTGGATTAACCTGTAGCTGCAGTGGGAGAGGTGGGATTCGTGTCTTTCCCTGCAACAGCAAATTGCCCGAGTGCTACACAGCCCCTTTTGCTGGGCTCTCGCCCTGCCCTGTGAGGGCGGGCACTTTGCACATGGGTTACTTATGTTCTTGGGCTTTAAGTTTCTTCTGAGGGAAAAAGATGGGCTTTTTTAGTTGCATCAGAAGAAACCTGAAATCTAATGGTACTGTTTTTGTGCTTTTCTGTGAGGCTTAAGCCTTTTTGTGGTGCACAAGCATCCTATTTTCATGCTAAGTGAGGTAATTTAGTGCTGGCTGATTCTCCTGGGTGTCTTTGCTCTGAGGTTTTTTTTGGCTGTGTCTAGAAGGAAAGGAGCAGAGCTGAGAAATGGGCCAGTGGGAATAGCTGGTGTGTGCTGGGGGTGGGGGGCAGACTCGGGCTCCAGGTGTAGAGGAACCCCCAGAGCTCCTGTTGGGTGGCTTTGTGAGAAGGGGCTTTCTCAATCTTAGTTTAATCACTGGGGTGATGGATCTCTTAATTACAAACAAGTGCACCACAAACCTCCATGCCCAAAAGTCACAGGGGTGACTGTGCTGGTCCTGGCCCCATGGAAGGTGTGAAGCATCCTCCCCTTCCAGGAGGTAGTTCCTGAAAAAGGTGCGAATGGTTGCATGTGCTTTCTGTTGGCTCCCATCTCGCACAATTGGCATGATTTATCTGGCAGCTAGGGTGGAAAATACCCAGTGACTTGCACGCTATTATTTTACATATCCTTTATGAGGAGTTGAAAAGCTGCACGTAGGCTAAGGGAGGTGAGTTGCATCCCATTAAGCACTGTAGTGCTAATCTTATTGTTGCACTTTTATGGCTTTTCCTATTTCCTTCTGTGGAAGCCTATAACAGTGACTTTAAGAAAGTGTGAGCCTCTCGCCAGTGGTGTCTGGCTCACTTTCAAATGTGCCCTTAAAGCTGCTGCAGTGTAGCTGTATTGTAGCCAAAGAAAGTTCATGTGGGGCTGTAGTTAATTCCTGAAACAGCAGTTACCAGGGTGTTGCAGGGTTGTTGCTGAGAGTCTCCCGTCTCCATCCCTGTACTGCCTCTGCCCTGGTTTGAGGGCTTTAATGAAGGGTGGTGGCTGGGACCAAAGACATCTTGGACTCTTGCTCTTAGGAAAGAGAGAGGCAGTTATGTTTTGAGTGTGATGGCTGTGACTTTCTGGGGTTTTGCAGCCTCCTGCTACCCCGCTCTGCCATGAAACCCTGAGCGGCCACGTCCCTGGCTGGCAGTGCAGGTGTCTAATGAAAGAATGCCGATGCTATTCGGTACCACATTTTTCTCATTCTGAGGATTTCCTGGCGGGCACGGGCTGTCCCAGGAATGTTCCTGAGCACTGCTGGTGCAGGGAGGATCGGCTCTGCTCCCTAGCAGAGCATGGCTTGTGCTTGGGGTGGGACTGTGAAACCCTGCACAGGGGCTGAGAGCCCCCTGTCCCCTCCTGGGGGGCTTGGCTGGCTGGGGCGGCTGACAGCTGTTGCTGTGGGAAGCCCTTCCCCTAGGGATGGGGGCATGAGCGGAGTCTGGGGCTGTAGCACGAGCAGTGCCTTTGCTCTGTCCCCAGTACCTCTGAGCTGGAGGGATGGTACCTTGTACTGTAAGGGCTGCACTACTTAAGCTTGTGCCTTTTGGATGAGTCCCTTCAAACCCGCCTGTGAAACTCCCCAGCAAAGCTGAGCCTTTCTGCAGCCCTGCAGCTCCCCAGGGTGAAGCGCTGGCAGAGCTGGGTTGGCAGTGAGATGGGCCGTGAGTGCAGAGTGGGCAGCTGCCAGCTCCCGCTGCCCAGGGATGAGCTGTCCTCTTGTGGGGCTGGTTAGAGGGGGGGCTCTGGGTGCTGCACCTGGGTTGAAGCTGATGTGAGCCCAGAGGATGCCCGTAAGAGCTGCTTCGTATAACATTCTTGTAACCTGCCTGCAAAACTCTCTGGGTCTGCCCACAGGGTTTTGGATCAGAGGGCTCTGGGAGAGCTATGGCCTCAGCTGGGCCCTGATATGGAAATAAGCCAGGATTTCTGCCTCGGTCTTGTTGTTGATAGCTTGCTTAAGCTTCACTTCACACTTTCTTGTACCATTAAGACGCTTGGTCCTTGTTCAGACAGGCTGAGCATCACTGGTGCTAATAACTGGGCACGGCAGCCCAGGATGGGAGCTTGTCTGATATCTGTCTGGTAGGCAGAAATAGCTGCCCATCTTTGGCAGGTTGGTTGTTCCCCCCAAAGCTCATCACAAACCATCCCACATCTTGCTTCACAAGGTGGCTTGCAGCCTTTCACGGCCCGTGCACCGCAGCTGCTCTGCTGGGAGCCATCCTTGAGTAGCTGGGGGGCTCTGTCCACCAGAGACCCCCGTGGCGGGTGTCCAGGGAAGGACTCTAGCCCTGCCCAGGGAGCGCTGGCCACCGGCGGGGTGAGTGGGCCGCTCCATGCCTCTGCAGGCTGGGGCTCGCGCCGGCGGCACGGTGCTGCTGGGAGCTGGAGGAGGGCAGCTGCCAACGCTGCCTCTGCCAGCGCGGCCGCTGTGCCCTGTGGCGTCTGCCTGTCTGCCTGCCCAGGTTAGCTCATCGGGCTGGCAGACCGGGGCACGTCTGAGGGTGCGCTGGTCGTCCCTGGTGGGGAGAGGCGCTGAGTGGGCCGGGCCGCTTCTGGCAAAAACCTTGAGCTCGCCCGTGCGGGCTGCTGTCCTTGAGCAAACCCTGCCCATGCTGCTGACCTCGCCTCACCCTGCGAGCAAGCGCTGCAGCTGAGCAGGACCTCAATTGACTATTGTCTTGGTGCAGAGCTCTTGCAAGCTCTGGGGAGTCACGTAGGCCATGTGCCACCAGGTTATTCCATGGCTATGGGTGCTCGCTGGAATTACAGCTCCATGCTTAATGCTATAAACCTGCTTAAAACTGGTGAAAGTGGTGTCTCGTTAGCTCATAACAATGTCTATTTCATCTTGCTTCTGGCCAGAAAAAGGCCAAATTTGAAGGCTGTGAGCAGCTCACGATTGCCAGCACCTCCATTTCGCAGCAGTAAGTATGAGATCTCAGTTTAGTTTCAAGGACCAGAAGGAATGCTCAGGGTCTGCTGGCTCCCCATGTGGATGAACGTCCCTCGGGGTGTTTATGGCCCCATGCTATCCCACTGCGTGTTGAGCACTGAAAGAGCTGAGCCCGTTGCTGTGAACTGAGTTTGGGAGGCTGGGGTGGGGAGAGGTAGATGTGTTTCAGGTTCTTGTTTGGATAATGCTTTGGGGCTGGTGGGAATGGGCGCTCGCCAGGCTCCTGGGGAGCAGTGTCCCTCTCCTGCATCCGTCCCTTCTGCTGGGGGCTCAAGATGAGAGCCCCCTTGGGAAGAGGGGTCTGGTGCTGCTGGCAGGGGGCAGCTTTGTGCCCGTCCTGCCTGGCCTGGGTGTTTCAGTGTTGGTGTTTGCTGGCCAAAGGCTGGGTCCAGCTGACAAAGGCACGAGGAGCCCAAATGGCTGTTGCACAGCAGGGATGTCCCTGGGAGATCTTGCTGCTGCTGGGATCCCGCTCCAGGCATTGCCGCATCCCTCTCTGGAGCTGGGAGAGCGCAGGAGGAGCAGATGGCCGGGAGCGGAGGCAGCCTGCCTGCAGCCGCGCTGGGACGAGCTGCCATGGACTTCACGCCTGCCGAGGTGCCAGGTGAGCCTCTGCCTGCAGTGGCACAGGGCAGCCCTGCCAGCCTGCGCAGGCTCCGGGGCAGTGATGGGCTGCGGAAGCAGAAGCTGGGGCTCTGTTACCCGCCCTGCAGCCGAGCAGGGACGCCTGCCCTTCTCCAGCCTCAGCTCTGCCAGCCGCTCCGAGCACCCTGCTCCGTGGGAAAGGTTTTGCAAGCTCACACAGCAGCAAATGCCAGGTGAGCGTATGCCCAGAGTAGGAAAGCCTTGAGCTGGAGGGATGTGTGATGGGAGGCAGAGGTGTGTGGTGCTCGGGCATGGCCCCCTGCACGGACAGGGGACGTCCCTCTTCCTCTGACCCTGAAAAGGAGCGGTGTGAGGACACTTTCATAAAGGGTTTGCCCCAGAAATATTTTGCGGCATTTGCAGCGCTTTATAAATGTGAGCCTATGTCTCTCCACTCTGGAGTCCTGCCAATCCAGGGCTTTTAAAAGTGCAGCAATTTGCCGCATTATGTAACTAAAAGTCTTGAAATCTTCCTGTTCCAGGCCCCTCCGGAGAAGGGATAACAGTGCTTCTGCATAGGACCTAGGGGATGGAAAGGGTTTTAGTCTTCTGCAGGATCTGTTTCGAGGTGATGCAGTCCTCATTGCCTAAGTAGCCTCAACTGGTGCTCTTGCCATTGCTGTGCAGAGGAGGGCTGCTGTAGGCTACCCATTTCTGTGGATTAGTCAAGACCTTTATGGGGAGGAGATGTGATACTTGCAGCCATTACTTGGTCTCATCAGTCTTAATTACTGCAAATATGTTATTTTATTTCCTAATAGGGCAAACTGTAGCTGGCTGCCTGGCAGCTGTGAGTTTGGTTTCCAAACACGTCTTACATGTTGCAGCTCTTCCAAAACAAGCTGTAAATGTCATAACTATGTTCAGGGTGTTTTTCCTTTTTGCAAAGGGGAGGGAAGCTCTCCAATTGAACTGGCTGCCTTACATGTGCTTTTTTTTTCCTCTCTCGTTTGAAACTACTTCTGTGTGGGGGCAAGGAGGAAATCAGCAAGAAGCCTTAATGCAGTTGAAGGAAGAGCTTTCTAAAACTGGTCTTGCTTAATAAGAATTTTCAGTGAGTCAGGGAAAAATGTTGTGGCATGCAGAACTCGTCATGTAAACCCTCTGGCATCAGGCTTTGGGAATCTTGCTTCATGGTCTCAAACCTTGTTCAGTTCAAGGCATTTCATTGTGCCTCAGCAATGCAAGAGAGGTCATGTCTAACCCGCCAAAAGTCTTGTCTTTTATAGGGAGATGCCACCTGAGCACCCGCAGGAGGAGGAATGCTGCTCTTGGGGAAAGAACAAATAGGTGAACCAAGCCGCAGTAATTTCAGTGCAGTTGAGCTCTGTGGGAGTGGTGGAAGAATTAAACCTGTGTGTCTTGGGAGCAAAAGGGAAAAATCCCCAACACCTCATCAGCACCCCCCAGCTTTTGCTTTGGATAGCTTTAATTGCCAGTAGTTTTAATTAGTGCTAACAAGTAGATGGTATTCTTGCTGGTAGTTTTTATTGCCAACACCTGGTAGTCTCATCTTTTAAAAAGATTTTCAGACAAATCAGTGTAGTTAGATGATGCTTTAAAGTTCACTGAATGCTGTGAAAGCTCAGTATGACTCAAAGCAAGAGGTGGCTGGAAACTCCAGTGTGCAGCCTGTGCGGGGAAGTGATGTTTAAGCAAAACCCAGTGCTCATACCGGCTTTCCAGAAAGACCATGACAGGCAGCTGGGCTGCTCCCCATACCGAATGGCCAAAGGTACGTGGTGAGCCTCTGCAGAGCCTGCCACTTTCCTCCCCGACTGCTGGTGCCAGGCTGGTGCCTGTGGGTGTGTGCTGGCTGCGGGCTCTGCCGAGGGGGCCTGCCCACAGCCAGACCCTGCTGGTGTGGGCTCGGCCTGGTGTCAAACGGGCTGCTCAGCATGGCTGTGGTCCCTGGAGGCCTGAAAGAGGAAACCAGCTCCTCTGGCTCCTGGGCATAGTTCAGCCGCGGACGTGCCCGGGGCAGCGTCTTGTAAATGATTCCTTTGTTGGAGTGGCCGGGTGGCTCGGGTCTGCTCGTGATGGTCATGTGTCGCACTGGCCGGGACACAGGAAAATATCCTGCCAGCGAAAAAATCGATGTCTGGGTTGGGCTAAACCAGTCTTAGCAGCTTACAGAAACTGGCCTCCTGTGCTGTGCTTCCTCTTGCTCCATGTGGGTCCAAGGCAACATCTAAGCGTGTCTGGGTGTCGGGTGGCTATGGCAAGCCCAGTGCCGTATTGGGTAACTGCTGCCTGTGCCTCTGGTGCCAGGTCGGAGCAGGGGCTCCCTGTGGCTTGGGGCCACCGGCTGCGCTTCAACCAGGATGCCTGGATCCTGGCCTCGGATGTGCACCAAAGTGATGTGGAGTCAGCAAAAACAAGGCGGGCACCCATGGTACTGTGGTGTACTGAGGACATAAGGGTATGTGCCAGGTAGATGCTGGTATGTCAGCAGCTGTGGATGAGATGGTAATTGCTGTAAGCCTGAACGGATGTGTCCTATAAATAGGGGGTTGCACCTCTTGGAGCCAGCAGGCTGCTTTGAAGTTGTTGCTGTGCCTGGTGTGACCGGGCGGAGCTCTGGAGAAAGCTCTCCTGCTTGAAGGCGGCTTTTTCTTCAAGTGGAAACCTAAGCATCAGAGCAGAGAACTGCAGAGCGAGGGGTGGGCTCTGGCGAAGGAGCACGATGTCATCCCCCGCCTTGGCTGATGGCGCTTAATATGGGCGGGGAGGGGTTCTGGCTGCGAGGCTGGGGAGGGCCACGGGGCATCGGAAAGTGTCATCTAAAATCCATGGGGGCACACAGGAGTTCTGGGGACTGTAACAATTCCTGTTGCTTTGCATATTGTAAACCACATTTGTGAGCAGCTGCTCTGGTTGCGTTTCCTCCCTGGGACAGCTTGTGCTGCTCTCTGCTGCCTGGAGCAGCCTCATTTTTCGAGTGAGCACAGCCCCAGGGTCTGATGCAGCCATGCAGCAGCTGCAGCACAGGGAAGGTGTGAGCAGCCTGACCCTGCTGGTCTCCGCACTGCTCCGAGTCAGCTTCTCCCTGCTTGGCCTCTCTAAGGGGATTCCACACTTCAGCAAGTGTGGATGATGTTTCCCCATTTGTTTTGTTTTTTCAATCCCTTCTGGTTTTGAGCTTTTAAGGTGAATTATATTTACACTTGAGTACTTTCGTGAAACCTGCTGTAGCCTTTTCAGTAGGGGAGGAGGGGTTGGCTGCGGCTGGGTTGGGGGTGCCCTGCTGGGGCCAAGCCCCCCGGGAGCTGGGCTCTGCCGGGGCTGCTCTGGGCAGACCCACCTCCCCCGTCCCTGGGCAGCGCTAGCAGTGTGTGAGAGCCTTCCCCAGTCACTGCTGGGCTGGCCGGTGTGCTGTGACACTGCCTGCCTGCTCGCTCTTCTCAGAGATGGAGGTGTCCTGGCTCATGCATGTGGACTTGATTTCCCCTGGTGTGTTTCTGTTTAATAATCTGGGTGTGCTGCTCCTGCTCTGGGTGGCCTGGGGCTTCCTGAGATTTTTGCGGTGCGCCAGGGCGGTGCTGGGATCGCACTCCTGGAGAAGCTGCAGGGGCTCCGCCCCAGGCAGGCGAGCCCCGACCAGACCCTCCGCAGGTCCAGCCCTGTGCTGTCGGTAGCCCTGCCTGCTTCACTGCTGTGCCCCGGCTGCTGCTGGCGAGGCCATTGACCTTTTCAGCTTAGGACAGGGTATCATGTCTTAAATTTGTTGCTTATAAAATACCTGCTGGCCAGGGCTCTTAAAGGCTGACCGCAATCTGAGCATGTGTTTTGGGACGGCCTTATGAGGCCAGTGTGTTGGCAAGCCCCAAGTGCTCACCTCTTGGATCTGCCCTCCCAAAGGTGGTCCGGGGCACTGGTGCCGTGCCAGCCTTGTGAGCAGGGCTTGAGCCATGCTGTTGCCCGTTACATGCCAGGGAGTGGGGATGCAGCCATTTGCTTTCACCTGAAGCAATGCTTTGTCCTTTGCAGATATTTGAACCCCATCTGAGTCCTCGCCAACTTGGTTCAAGATGCCACCGGCCATCGGAGGCCCTGTGGGATACACTCCTCCTGAAGGAGGATGGGGATGGGCCGTAGTCATCGGAGCCTTCATCTCCATTGGGTTTTCCTATGCCTTCCCCAAATCCATCACAGTGTTCTTCAAAGAGATTGAGGTCATCTTCAATGCATCCAGCAGCAAAGTGTCATGGATCTCTTCCATCATGCTGGCTGTTATGTATGCAGGAGGTAAGTAGACTGGAGGCAGCAGTACACATGCTCGTGCGTTGCAGTACAGGATGCGGCTCTCCTGCTGGGTCTGAGTCACACCTTGCTGTAGTGATGACAACCAAAATTTTGCTAAAAGTTTGAATTTGTTCCTTACGCAAGAGCAAAACTTCCCTTAGCGAGTTTGCTTGAAGGAGGTTGCTCAAAAAGTTCTATTTAATGCCCAGAATGCAAAAACCAGGTTAATCTGTCCTCCTCTGCAAAGCTGGAAGTAAAATCTTTCCGGGGAATTACAACTTGTGTAATTCTGCCCTTGTCCTTGTTACAGTGCGCTGCGGACACCATGTCTGCTTCCAGCGCCTGCCCGAAGGCCAGGGGAGCCGCTGTGCCGTGCGTAGGAGCCCAGCTCACGGGGTCTCTTTCTTTTAGATAAGACAAGGATTTCTGGGTTTTTTTAGTCGGCAAACAGTGGCTGTATCTAGGGATCTGTCCCCAGTTTCTGGTCAGCTCCAGTGGCTCAGCTGTGCTCTGGAGCGCACTGAAACCTGGTGCTGCCTGTTCTTCCTCGCTGGTGCCGAGCCGCGCCATAGGCAGCTTGTGCAGTTCGAGCATGGCAGTGTGTGCTGGAAGTAGAGAGACATGAGCAGAATAAAGCAAAACTACTTAAACTGAAGCAGCTCCCTTCCCCCATCCTTCAGAAACTGCTTCTTGGAGTATTTTAATCCCCAAGCTATGTGCTTTATGCTTGTCTTTAACTGGTGAGGAGCAGGCAGAGTGCTCCCCGCGGGGCAATGCGCTCCCGGCCCTTGCCTCGCCGGTCTCCAAACCCCAGAGTCTCATACCTGCCTGCAAACGCAGCTTTGCACTGGGTTGCTCGGCTGAAAGAAACTCTTATTGGGAGCCTGCTGTTGTGTCCACTTCAGAGGCAGATCGGAGCTTGTACTGCTGCCATCCCCAGCTGGCGAACTGCCTGCATCCTCGTTGCATTTGTGCATCAAAAGGAGCTGACATCAGCGCCCGGCTAAGCATGAGGCTTTTCCTTTGGGGGAACAGGCTCTGCTTTGTCCTCACTCAGCTAGTGAAGCGACCAGCACATTTCCCTGCCCTGATGTTATAACAAGCTTGTAAACCATGTAACTGCCTTAATGAGACACAATCTGGGCCATTCCTCCTCTCCTAATAGCTCAGAGCTGGTTCCTCTGGGCGGCACTGCCTGGAGCTGCCTGGCAGCTGGGGCAAGAGCTTCCTCCTCCAGTCCTGGGGTTGTCCCCTGTCCCCTTCCCTCCATGCTGACACTGTCTCTCCCGCTCCCCTTGAACTGTTGCCATTAAATCCCAGCAGCTTGCAGGTCTTGAACCGCTCGCCTGTAAGCTGGTGGCAGGGGTGCTGAAGGTACTCCCCACCTGCCCAGGTGCATCCCCTGGCTGCCGGAGCATGGGAACATGCTGCTGCCCCACTCACTTGTTCCAGGGCTCCTGCAGCCTGAGCCCAGACCCTTTGCAGGGTCTGAATTGCACTGGAGAGGTCACAGTGTGCATCCTGTCCCCTGGGGGCACCTTCTTGCGGGAACTGCGCGCTTGCTTGGAGGCAAAAAAAAGTAGCTCATGCTCTGGCAAAACGTCCTGGGCTGGTGGTGTCTTGCAGAGCTGGGGTAGCTCCTCTCCTGCGCAGGGCTGGGGGTGGTGGAACAGCATGTCCTGCAGGCCCACGCAGCCGCCCTGTGCAGTCACCATCAGGGTACGTGGATGTAATGATCTGAAATGCCACTTTCTCAGCTCCACATTAGGATTAGGGAGGACTCTGGTTCCATTACTTAGCTGATCCATTAGATCAGCTAATGTTTGGTCACAAATGCTTCATGTGAATCTATAAAATAGGAGTGGGTGTAAATTCTTCTTTTTTTCTTATAATTAAAAAGAAAAAAAAGAGGGAGGGAATTGCCACCAGGGTACATGACACCGCTCAGCTGGGTGGCTCTCTGCTAGCTGCCCTTGGAGCCTGCCACTCCAGGCTGGATTTCCGGGAGGAAAGGCCGCTGCTGCCTTTAGACCCTGTCCAGGGGCATCATGTTTGAGTTCAAGGTACAGGTTTTGCAAAGTGCTGAGCTCTCTGTGGGGAAGCGTGTGGGGCTTGGGGTGATGTGGCAGCCCCCAGCTGCTGCTGCTGCCTCTCGCTGAACCGGGGCCGTGGCCCCTTCCCGACTGCCGGTGGCATCAGGTTGCAGCCGCTGGCGTGGGCTGCTCTGGCTAGCACGTAGGCACCGCGCCAGCTGCGGAGAGCAGGATGCTGCAGGGCTGGGGGCAGCCTCTGTGGCAGCAGGGCTTCTGTAACCTTCTCCAGGCTTTGTTTAAACTGGGCAAAAAGGTCAAGTAGCTTCTGAGGACCCATGAATAACATGTTGACAACACTGCTATCTGTTAATGGCAAAACTAGGTCTGTTAATATTCAATGGATGTTCATTCAGTTTACTTAAATACATTTTAGTATCTGTAGAGCATGCTTTGCAGTATCTAATCACTGTTTGCTTTGGATTAAAGCTCCTGATAATGAAGCACTTGATAGGCAGGTGTGCAGAGCAATTGGGCTCTTGCTACCATAGAGGTAGCAGTGAAAACAGAAGCACACCTTCTCCCTGGGGCAGCACAGTGCTGCTCCTCCTGCGAGCCCTCGGGGAGCTTCGCCTGCACCCATCAAAGCTGTTTCTTCACAGCTTTGGTCTCCATCAGAAACCTCTCGCTGGAGGCAGGCAGTTGCCGCACACTTGCTTTGCTGCCAAGACCCCAGCCCATGGTGGGCAGGTGGGTGGCCGTGGGCAGGGCAGAGCACCCAGCCCAGAGCAGAGCACTGTGCGGGGCAGGTGGCTTCACCCTGTCCCAAACCCCTGTCCCTGGGGGGTGGCCGGTGCCCTGGCAGCACCCAGCTTAGCCCACAGAAGGCAGCTTGCTCAGAAGTCACAGGTTTCTGCAGCCATAAACAGCCTCTGGTGCTCGGCAGAAGCCGCAGTGTACCGGCACTGGCTGGAGGCTCGCTTTTCCAGCTGGGGTCCTGCGTGCGCTCTAACCGAACGTCACTCTTATCTCCAGCTGTGTCTCAACCTCCTGTCCTTTCCCCTTACCCCAGTTCCCTCGCTGGGTGAAGTGTCACTGTGCGAAAGCTGGAAGCCTGTGGCAATAAACCTTCTGTGTGCTCGCATGCATCTGTCTTGTCTCTCATGCAAAGATAACTCATCTCTGGGCATATCTCCTTTGACTTTCTAGGTCCCATCAGCAGCATCCTTGTGAACAAATATGGCAGCCGGCCCATCATGATCGCTGGCGGCTGCCTCTCTGGGTGCGGGCTGATTGCGGCCTCTTTCTGCAACACAGTGGAGGAGCTCTACTTCTGCGTTGGGGTCGTAGGGGGTAAGTGATGGCTCTGCCCCAACGGGGCTGCAACGGAGGTAGGGCCTCTCCTGAGGTAGCAAGAGGAGCAACTTAAACCCAGTAACTATTAGGGAATCTCTATGATGAATTTGCATAAATCCCGATTCCTGTTACATATTCTAATAAGAGATGGCCCTGGTGACACAACGTGGGGAGACTGTATTAGTGACTGTGCATGGGACTAGTGTTTGGTACTGGGAATAGAGAGCATCCGTTGTTCCTGCCCTGGGTTAGGGTTGTGCCCCGCCAGTTGACGTAAGGTTTGTCATGAGCTGCGGTGGTTCTCCCCTTCTGGCTCCCGAATTCCTGCACGTGGCTTTGCTGCCCTGGTGCCCCCTCCCAAGTCGGCAGCAGGGGCTGAGTGCTGCTTGTGCAATCGGGAAGTTAATACAGCCAAAACGGAGCTGCGAAACCCCCAGAACTGAAACGCCGCTCTCCCGCTTGTCCCACCAGCCCTTCTGCTCGTGCTGCTGGCTGTGGAGGTGGTCGAGCTCTGAGCCCCTTGTCTCTCCTCTCCTTCAGGCCTTGGACTCGCGTTTAACTTGAACCCAGCCTTAACCATGATCGGCAAGTACTTCTTCAAGAAGCGTCCCCTGGCTAACGGGCTGGCTATGGCGGGCAGCCCCGTGTTCCTCTCCACCCTGGCGCCTGTGAACCAGCTCTTCTTTGGCATATTTGGCTGGCGCGGCAGCTTCCTCATCCTTGGCGGTCTCTTGCTGAACTGCTGTGTCGCTGGATCCCTGATGCGGCCCATAGGCCCCAAGCCGGATCAGCTGAAGAAAGAGGCTGCTAAGGAGGTGCTGCAGGAAGCTGGGAAGGCGGTGAAAAAAGACGATGGTGACACCAGCACAGATCTCATTGGTGGGAAGACCAAGAAACAGAAGAGCACATTTTTCCAGACAATCAACAAGTTCTTGGACCTGTCCCTGTTCACGCACAGGGGCTTCCTGCTCTATCTGTCGGGCAACGTGATCATGTTCTTTGGGCTGTTCACTCCCCTGGTCTTCCTCAGCAATTACGCAAAGAGCAAGAAGATTGCTAACGAGTCTGCAGCCTTCCTACTCTCCATCCTGGCCTTCGTAGACATGGTGGCCAGGCCTTCCATGGGACTGGTGGCAAACACCAAGTGGATCAGACCCAGAGTCCAGTATTTCTTTGCCATCTCTGTGATTTACAACGGGGTGTGCCACCTCTTGGCCCCCATGTCCACCACCTATGCTGGCTTCTGCATTTATGCTGGCTTCTTTGGCTTTGCCTTTGGCTGGCTGAGCTCAGTCCTGTTTGAGACCCTGATGGACCTGGTGGGAGCGCAGCGGTTCTCCAGCGCCGTTGGCCTGGTGACCATCGTGGAGTGCTGCCCTGTGCTTCTGGGACCCCCTCTGCTAGGTAGGGTGTGCTGTGCCCGGGGAGCTCTGCCCGGCCTCGCTGAGCAGTGGCAGGTCCCCCTGAGTTGTGGGCAGCCCTCAGCACTGGGGCAGGGGCGAGGGGGGCGAGCACTGGCCCCGAGGCCGCCCCAGCATCTGAGGGATGGCCAAGGAAGTGGGGGCTGAGCCCCCTGGCACAGGGTGAGGGAGAAGGGGCTGGAGGAATAAAGGCCTGAAGCTGAGGGTGGTGGGCTTGGGCTGCTCTTGGGAACATCTCCACAACCTGGAGCGTGGGGTATCTTGCTAAGCTGTCCCCTCTCTGTCCCTCAGGAAAGCTCAACGACATGTATGGTGACTACAAGTACACATACTGGGCCTGCGGGATTATCCTCATCGTCTCTGGGATCTACCTCTTCATCGGGATGGGCATCAACTACCGCCTGGTGGCAAAGGAGCAGAAGGTGGAGGAGAAGGCGAAGAACGAAGGGAAGGAGGAGGAGACCAACATCGATGAGGCTGAGAAGCAGAAAGAGGCAAACAACGACGTGGCCCCCTCGCCTCAGAAGAGCGCGGAGGATGGTGTCAAAGAAGAGGAGAGCCACATGTGAGGGACCGGTCTCAATCCCGGAGTGTCGGGGAAGCGCCGCTGCCCTGGTGCAGTGTCTGGGGCAGTGCTCCGCTGGCGCTGGGCGGCTGTGAGAAGTGTTTAAACCAGGTGTTCATTTTTAACCAGGCTCTGAATTGTCTTTCCATCTGTGTTCAACAAAGGTAACAGGGCTACACACACAGTATCCTCGTGTGTTGGGGGGCAGGGGGGCTTTTTATAGTCTGGCTTTTTAACAGTAACATGAATGTACTAATATGTGCCTTACAGTCTATATCTAGCTGAATCTGGATGAGCCTTAACTCTAAACCGTGCTTTAGCTCTGTATTCTGCTCGGGGCGGGGGTGTGTGTGTGTATGTGTGTGTGTTGGGGAGTTTTGTTGTTAAAAAGCCATAAAAAGCAGGATAGTGGATTTGTTGAAGCACGATGGGCTTCAGGGCCGGCCCCGGATGAATACTGCTTCACACGCTTCTTACTGCAGGCCCTCTGTGGAGGGGGAGATCCGGGCACGGGGCAGGGTGGTCTTTAGCTCCTGTGCCAGGTGCTTTCTGGCTCTGTAGGTGGTCTTTAGGTATGTTTTGAAAACACTTTAGCTACTGTAGTTCTTTTAAAATCCCTCTCTTGTAGTTGTGCTCTCATGGGATATCGGGTTGGAGAAGGATGGCTGTGGTTCAGGTTGGGCAGTGTCACCTGCTCTGGGGCCATGGCAACCCTGTGCACCCGAGCCCTCCGTGGGGAGGGCTGGGGTCCCCCCTGCCCCCCGACTCTGCCCTCACAGTGCCTCTTCTCAGACTGACGCTGGGTGATGTGAAATGGGTGTGAATGCGGGGGCTTGGCTGGCAGTGCTGGGTCAGGGTGCTGGCCTCGGCTTCCCCGTGGCACGGGTTTCCACCGGAGCATCCCTGTGCTGATCAGTCCTGCCCAGACGGGCGTTTTGGGTTCCTGACCCTGGGCAGAGCGGAGGGGCAGGTAGAGATGGTACATCCCTGAGACAGGCCTTCTGCTTCTGCTCTTTTATCTCTTAGAGAAACCTCTTTTACTTGCTTCTGTTCAACCGAGATCTTAAGGCGGTGGATGCCTAACCACTCAATCTAGGACACGTAAGGGGGAGGAAAGAATTTGTATGTATTTATTTTTTATTTTTTAGTGCTGGAAAAATCTCAACATACGTGGAGCATGTTAATGGCTCTCAAGTTCTAGTAAATGTTGATCAGAAATCATGTAAGAGGCTGAGGGTTTGGTTTGGTTTTTTTTTTCCCAAATAAACTTTTTTACAGTTTACCTATCAAATGTTGAACTTCTTTCATAGAATCACACTTCTGTGTGCCAGACAACATGTATTTTGGGTCAGTTTTGGGGAGAGGTGAGTGGGGCTGTGGCAGAGCCTGGGTCTCCACCCGCTGCTCTAGCACCCCGAGGCTCCTGCTGAGTGGGTCCCACCGACTGTGGAAGGTGCTCCCTGTCGAGATGCCCCTTCCCTGCCTGTCCTCACCTCCTCAGCCACAAGAGGAGGCTTTGGTTGGGGTTTGGGATGGCCACAACCGAGTCTTCCTGTGCACTCTGGCTTTAGAAACATTTCTGTTCCCCTGTCTGTCTTTACAGATTGCCTCTAAAAAGCCTTGAGATCCCTCTGTATTGTGAGGGGGATGGACACATGCTTAAATGTCTGTTCCGTGAGTGACAGGCAGACTCTCCTGCTGTCTGTCTGTCCCCACTGCCTCCCTCAGCAAGCTGAGCTGCTGTGCGCAGCCGAGGGGCCTCCTGCCTGCGGGCCTGGCAGTGATGGTGGCTGAAACCAAACGAGGGGGTAAAGGAAGGTCTTCCTGCCTGAGCTGCCCTGGGGTCCCTGGAGCCCCTGGCAGTGTCAGGCCCTGCACTGTGGCCGCTCTCCTTGTGCTCCCTCAGCTGTGGGGCCACTTTGGGCTTCATTTTGGTCCAAATCTCACAGAAAGCAGGCCAGGGTGTTTTCATACTGTAGTATAAAGCCAGCAGAGTATTTTGTACAAAAGGATTTTGTTGTACAGTGCTGAGCTGTGATACTGTAAAGCCAAGTAACTGTATTTCATAAATGGCATGTGTCTTGTAGCTGCAGTAACGGGTTCATGTTGCAATAAATCAACCCTGAGGAGCTGCCCCTGGTGTCCCTGTTTTTGAAGGTATGGACAAGCTGCCAGCCTTGCTCCGCTCCCTTCTGCGTTGGGTTGGTGTTCACTGGCGCTGAGCCCCCCCAGCAGGCAGGTCCCTTGGCTGTGGTGGGGGGGCACCGAGCACTGCTGATGCCTGCGTTGAGAGGAGCCTGGGTCCTCTGTAGCAAGAAATCCTCATCCCCAGTCTCTGCTTTCCCAGTGCCTGACCTCCCCTGGCCCCCTGGGCAGGGGCTCTCCTGTCTGCCCTGGGCTGTGGTATCACTGCAGCTGACACTGGTGTTACTGTAACCAGTGCTGCCTGGGAGAGGCTCGCACAGCTGGGGCAGGGCGCCAACCCCTTCTAAGGAGGAAAAAAAAATGTTTAAATAACTTCCTGCTACTTGGACTTGGCTGGCTGGGAACACTTGTAGTAAATACTCGGTTGTTTTCTAAGGGTGGCCTCTGTGCCCTGTCTCCTGCGGTGTGCTGTCTGGAGCTGGGTGTCAGCCCTCTCTTGGCTCTGTGGCCTGTCGGGACCTCCTGTGGGACTGCCCCTAGGATCCACTGCTGTGGAGGTGGAGGAGGAAGCAGTGTGTGTGTGAGTTCAGGAGGAGAAACTTGCTCTTGTCATGTATATGTAGAGGCTATAGAGTGACTCAGGCTATAAGTCATATAATTGCCCTGCTTGTAAGAGCAGAGCACAGGGCCCTCGCTGCGTGCCACGGCAGGGCTGGCACAGCAGCAGGGTGCGGACTCTGCCCTGTGGCAAGCCTCTCCTCCTGTGGCAGCCTGGCCGGGCGGGGGCTGTCTCTGTGCCCCGTTCCTCCCTTGCAGCTCTGCTCCCAGAAGCCGCTGTATTTAGTCACATTATTTCTGTGAGCAAAGGTATCTGCAGTGCTGGGAAGTACGAGAGCAGTGTTCGGCTCCCAGGTCCCCTCTCCGTTACCTACCCCTAAAATAGGAGCTAAAATAAGCCATGGGGCATGGTGTAACTGGCGGGAGCCCTGGCTTTTGCCATGGTGATGGGTGAGTGGGTGGTGGATGCTCAAAGCAGCCCTTTGTGCTTTGAAGGAGGTGCTGCTCTGCAAGAGCCTGTGTCTCAGGGACATCCCTGCGGGCTGAACACAGGGGCCTGCTTAACCACAGCAGACTGGGACCTGCTGAGGCGGTACCTCTGCAAAGGGCCACAGAATGCCCGTGGGGACGTGGTGCTACCCCACTCTCTGAGCCAAGAGGTCCTGGGGGCAGTGGGTGAGCAGCGTGGGCGTTGCTGGCTGCTCCCTGCTGATTGCAGCCCTGTGGAGCCAGCACCCATGGCTTCGTGCACAGATTTCCTTTGCGCACTCCGCCAGGCCGCCTGCCTTCCTCCTGGGGGTAGCAAAATAAAATTCTCTTCATAGCTAGCAGAATTGAGGAAATACTTGGGAGCTAATTCCTCTGCGGTTTGTTTTCACAAACATCTGAGGCTGCTCGCCAGAAATGCTCGGCAGCGGCTGGGGAGGGGCTCAGGGGCTTCCGGAGGAGCGGGTGCTCACTCTGGCCGTGAGCTGCTGACTGCCAGCGGCAGCCCCAGCTGGCTGATGGCGCAGCGGTGCTGCTGGTGGGAGCCAGGGTGAGCCAGGCAGACCCAGGCTGCGGGCTGCCCTCCTTCCTTCTCTTCTTCCCTGTTTTAGGGAATTTGGGGGATGTGGGGGGATCCTGTAACCCCCTGTGGATGCAGTGGAAGGAGCTGGGGAGCTGTTCCTGCCTCTGCCCTGGCGTTCGGGCATCCTCCACCCACCCACCACCTCGCTGGGGGCTGCCCAAGTGCACCCCAGCTCCATGGGTGCCCTGGGCCCATTCCCCCTTTCTGTGGGGCAGGAAGCTCCTGCTGTGATGCCCGTGGTACCGTGAGGGGCCAGGGCAGGCAGGGGAGACGGCAGCCCCTCATGCACAGATGCTCCTGGCCTCCCGAAACGGCCTAATCCTCCCCATGATGAGGCACAATCCCCTTCCCGGTGAGGGGGGAGCCCGGCCGCAGAGCTCATTCATGTGACAAGCATGAGGAGGGGATCTGGGTCCCTGCCTGGCTCCTGCTCCGCCTGGGGAGTTTATTCAGGTTTTTCAGGAGATTTGGGTTCTGCTGAGTGTGCAGCTCTGGCCAAGCAGTTGGGACTGCTACTCTGCAAACAATCACTGCTGTTCCCAGCTGCCCTGGGGGATGCTGAGGCGAGTGCCGGGGAAGGGAGGGCAGCTGCGGGGAAAGGCGACTGTCCCGTGGCCCAGGCTGCCCAGCTGGGTGTGCAGAGCCTGGGCTCAGCTGTGGCAGGAGGCAGCGAGTGCCCACCCTGGCTGGGACAGAGGCAAGGAGAAGTGTTGGGGGTCACTACAGGCGGGTGTGTAGCAATGACCACAGCCCTGCAGCGCCCACCTACGCTCCCACAGAGGCTTTGAGATGAACCGTGGCTGCAGAGATGCTTCCTCCAGCATCACCCAAACCCCCCAGCTTGCAGCTGAGGAGCAGGAGGAACCCACAGGAGATACTCATGGCCCTCGGGGAAGCCTTCCTCCTCGGGCCACTCGCGGGACAGGGCTGCCTCTGGGTTTGTGCCCCAGCACAGGCAGAGCGCTCTCTGCCTGCACTTGCGCGGTGCGTGCCCCGCTTCAGCCCTGAGGTTGGCCCGGACCCCACAGCCCTGCACGGGGTGCAGATGGGCAGGACCGGGCAGATGGCCGTGGCCGTGTCTGTGTGCTCAGCCTTTGCTGCCTGGTGTGCACTCTGCAGGGAAAAGCAACAGCCCCTTAATATATGAGCAAAGCAGCATTACAGGAGACAGATAATCAATTGCTACAAGATGATCATCAATTATTTTCACTGCACTTTATATTCTGTTAATGAGAGCCCTTTGCTGGTGTCATGGAGCCATTACAGGGGAGGTGAGTGATGCTTGGCTGCTGCACGGCAGTGCGAGGTGGCTGCAGGGTGCAGCGCATGCCCTGGGGTGGCTCCCGCGGGGTGGATGGGCTGTGTTCACTGCAAACGCTGCCAAGGACAATCTGCTGCACTTTGGCCAGGCTTTTTCCCTGGGTGGATCAGAGACCTTTGCTCTGCTTCACGGAAATTGTGGTGTCCTCGTGTTACTCAGGTGCAGCCTGGGGAACAGCCCCGAGGGCTGGGGGCATGTGGTGCTGGCCAGGCAGGGGCTGGGCTGCTGCAGCTGGGGTGCCTGCAGGGTGCTTGGGGTGGCTCTGGGCCACCGAGGCAAAGGAGGTGTTTGTGCGAAAAGCTGGCTGGAGGCACACAGTGGGTAGGCTGGTCCTGTCTGCACTGCGTGCCGTTACTGCACAGGGTGAGAAGAGGCTGCACCGGCCCCATGATAGGCCTGGACACGTCCTGAGGCTTACTGCTGCACTGGCAACCGGGAGGTGCCCGCAGCCGCCAGAGCCGGTGCCTTGGTCAAATGCCTGTCTGTGCCCGGAGCCATGCCCGCTGCCCTGCCTGTCCTGTGCCCCAGTGTGCGGCAGGGGAGGAGGAGATGCTCGTGGCCACCCTGGACTCCGCTGGGCGCAGCAGGAGGCAGCCACGAGGCTGGATTCCCCGGGTGCACAATAACAAGCTGATTTACCCCGCTGTAAATCAGCAGAGCCTCCTGGGCTGCAGTGCATTGCCTGCTCATCCCTCTTGGGCTGTCAGCATCTCAACAGTGGCTTTTATTGCTGTGCTGCCCCATGATGTTTCTCTGTGGCTTGATATGAATTTAATTATTACTATTAATCACGAGAAGGGGCTGTGCTGGTGGCTTGCAGAGCCAGCCACCAAGATTTACAGCCAGAGCGGCCGGTTGCTGGTAGAATTAGGGCTGGGGCAGAGCATTGGTGACCCACGCCAGGGATGGCTCTGGGCTCAGCTGCCTTGGGACTGCCGTCTGCCACGGCAAGGGCAAAGACTTGGTCCCAGCACGGCGCAGAATGAACCGCTGCTCCTCCAGGAGCTCCGAGCCAGGCCTGCCGCCAGGCCTGCTTCCCGTATGATGGATGTTGCATGGTGCCAAGATGTGTCCATTTCAGGACACGGCCCTGGAGACTGGGAGAAACACTTGCGCAAGAACTGGCAAAGTGTCAGTGCTGCAGCAAGCAGGAGCCATCCCCACGTGTGGTGGGAGTGGGGGAGTAGGCGCTGCAGTGGATCCATCAGCCCCGCAGCAGAGGGATGGGGCTGTGGGGCCGGGGCCGTGCCGGGGGGCCCCTCCTGGGCTCACAGAGGCAGTGGTCAGCCAGTGCTCCGGGCAGGGGCCACCCAGGCTCCCGCACCGCATTGCAATGCTCCTGGGCAGGCAGGAGCCAGTCCAAGGAAGGGGCAAACCCGCCGCCCAAATCAGTGCAGGGAGGTGGCCCTTGTGGGGCCATGGGCCACTGCGAGGCATGCAGGCAGGAGGCTGCTCGCAGGCAGGAGCAGCTTGTAGGCAGGAGGCTGCTGGGAGGCCCATGCTGCGCCATGCACAGCACTGCACAGGCAGTCCGGCGTCAGATCCAGCTGCATGAGCACCCTCTCGTGGCAATCACCCCCCCACGGCCCCACTCCCCCAGCAGCACACCCACCCGCGTCCTGTGTCCCCACCATGCCCCACAGCCCACGGGCATCCCGGGGGGTCAGATGCTGCACCCCGGGCAGCTCCCGTGGCCCTAACGTCCCTGCTGGAGCCTGTTCCCGCAGCGGGCGGACAAGGTGGTTTCTGCCGGCGGTGCGGGCACGGTGCTGGCAGGGCATGGGGAGGCCGGTGCGTTCAGGGGGTGCGGGTGGGAGCCGGGATGGGAGCCGGGGGCTGTGGGCCAGGGTGTGTGCAGGGCTGTGCCAAGTTAGCCCAGCCTGCCTGCACCTGCAACTCTGGGCATGAGAGCTGGGAATAATTGCACTAGGAAAAGATTAACACTGAGTAAATCAAAACAGTATGATCTTGGCCACAATTAACAAAGTATTAATTAATTATGTACCCACAGAAAAAAAGATAGCTAATTACCTTCTTTGGAAAATTAGGGGGGAAAAGACAGAAAATGAAACATGTTTAAAATTTAATTAGAGGCCGCATGTTGTGCATAAGAATGAGCCTGGTTTTGTGAATTTAATTGTTTGC
Organism: Balaeniceps rex; assembly: GCA_013401315.1. Taxonomy (NCBI): domain Eukaryota; kingdom Metazoa; phylum Chordata; class Aves; order Pelecaniformes; family Balaenicipitidae; genus Balaeniceps; species Balaeniceps rex. The sequence continues at coordinate 21,994 of VYZW01066186.1, forward strand.
AATTACAGATCAGTGTCTCATTTTCATCTCCTCCCCATCAGGCAGTGAGCTGCATCCCTTCTCAAACGGTGCTGGTCTCCCACCTCCCCTCCACCCCATCCCTGCCGCCGGTGTGGGGTGGCTGAGCCGCGGCGGAGCAGAGCGGTGTTGCAGCGGCTCCTCGGCCGAGAACCCAAGCTGCTGCTGCGGTGCGGGTGCTGAGGCTGAGCCCCCCGCTGACCCCTCTGGTGCTCCCCTTCCTTTGATGTCTGTCTCAGGAACGCCCGCAGACAATGAAACGGTAAAGCTAACCAGGCTTTGAACTGCAATAAACCGTGTGAAAATGGAATCCATTCTGCAGTCGGATGACTCAGTAATGAAGAGTCAAGTCCCACACTGCGGTGTGTCACATCTCTGATATCTTCATTGCTTTTATCTGCATGGAGGGAGCAGATTTACCCGGCTTTCAACTGAGGCTGCAGCAAACGGGCTGGTGATTATCCCCTTCCCAGAGACATCCCAGAGGTTAATCCCTTGATCCACCCCAGCACACCGGGGCGGGAGGGGAAGCTGCTGGCAGAGAGCTCGGTCCTGCACCGTCAGCGGGCGCTGCAGGAGCATCACCAGCCATCCCCAGCTGCGGGACCCCAGCTCTGTCTGACACATATGTGCAGCCTGGCACCGGTGCCTGTGGCAAGGCAGCAGGGTGGCTGGAGCAGCCCGAGGGGCACCCAGCAGGCGTTTGCCAGCAGGAGCATGGCCCGGGCAGAGCCAAGAGCTGGGCTCCCTGCAAGGCCGGGGGAATCCCTTGCAGGGCTGTGCAGGACATCGCAGCTGGTGACAGGGCTTCGGGCTGGGGCTGGGGCTGGGGCTGGAGCAGGGAGCAGAGCAGTGAGGGACTAATACGTTAGTAACATTTTAAAATAAAACACTTGGTCTCACCCAGAACAACTTCTGCTACTACATCAGGTCAGCCCCAAGCTTAGGAAATGGCTGAGAAGCCAGTCAGGGTACCACATCCCAGCACGAACCCCGGCCTCGTGCCAGGCACCATCCCAAACCACTTCTACCCCTCTGCAAAGCTGAAGGGGGAAAAGCCACATCTGGCCGCAGTCCCAGCTCTGAGCCAGCAAAGGTGCTCAGGCAGCCCCAGCTCTGAGCCCCACCGTGCAGTGCAGACACCTTTACAGCGGCAGCCCCTTCAAAGTGCATCCTCACCAAACACAGAGCTCCGTGGCTCTGAAACCAGCAGCTCTGAACAGCCTGTGCTGGCCAGGTCGCGCGCAGGAGCTAAGGGAACAGTTGAAAATGTCTATAAAATAATTTAGGAGCTTCTCTTCCAAGTTTCTTCCTGCACAAAGGGAAGGAATAGTCAAAGGGGGTGATTTGCTCAGCAGCAGCTGGGACCCAGAGCTGGTCCCAGCCCATGCTGGGGGGGAGCGGTGCCTTGCCAGAAAACGGGGTCCCCATTGGCACTGCCCACGCTCGGGGCAGCTGGGACCACTCGGCTTCGCTGTCGGGCCAAGGTGCAGATCAGCGGACATGTTTCCCAGGCCTCAGCCTTGGCCATCGCTGCTTTCAAAGGAGCTGTGCTGCCTTTGAGCCCTTCGCTGTGGCAAGCCTTGGGTTTGCGCTGTCCTGCACCGAGCACTGTGACGCGGCCCCGTCCTTATGGGGCAGGTGGCAGGTACTGGGGCGGCCGTCATTGCTCTGTGACGCATCTTGTGTCAAAACTGGTAAGAGCTCCCATTAGTTGAAGTTATGGTTTTATCCTGTCCTAAAAACGAGATCTTATCAGGTTTGACTTTAAGCGTGTAATGAATAGCGTAGAAGTCAGAACAAACCTAATTATGAAATACACTTGTGCTAATAACTGCTTTTGAGACCATATGGGGATCTAATACACGCCAAATAAAAGGCAAAGCAAGCCATTATCTTGAAATGTCTGGTTCTTGCTCAGCCAAACACTATGAAATCATTATGTTTAATTATGGGATATCACCCTGGAATATCAGCTTACTAATTATTTATAATGATTTCTGAATGCACATTATAATCTCCTGGACAGGGCACTGACAGTCGCCGCAGGTGGCTGCAGCCCATAGTACTTTCCTGTGGCCGGGCACCGTTTCTCCCATGAGTTAATGCTGCCTCATTTTATGATCCAGCAGGCTCAGAGGTCCCTGTTCGGCAAGGACACCGCCACAGCAGGAACGGCTTTTGCTTCCTTGTGTCCCTGTGATACGCCGGGGTGCTGGCCATGCCCCCACAGCTTCCCCGAGCGCAGCCCGAAGGATACAGCGGGGTGAAGTGTCCTGTTCCCCCATCCCCGGGGCCAGGGGAAGCAGTGGGACGGGGTGAGTGGGGTGGGTTATTGCCCGGCAGCTGCGGCAGACCTGTCCCCTCTGGGCACACATGCCAGGGGCTGAAGAGTCGTTGGTTCACAGGAAGCACGAGCTTGTGCATTTACAAGGCAGCTGCGTGGGAGAACAGCGGCAGTTTTGGGGGAGCAGATGTGCACCCCATCCGCCAGCCCACGGATGTTCCTGCCATGGCTGTGGGTACATGGGGCGCGTGCAGAGCCCATCGTGGCCGTCACCCCTCCCTGACACTCGACCTACTGCCCTGCATTTCTGCTCCCTTGCAGACCCTTATGCTCTTGTCACCAGAGTATCTCCTGCGCATCGTTCTGCACCCTGGGAAGCCTGGTTAGTGCTAATTATCGAGGATCCCAGGATGGTGCTTGGGGCTGGCTGCCCCCCGATGGGCAGGGCGATGCGCGGGTGGGCAGAGGAGCATCTCCACAACGCTGGGGTAAGAGCTCTTACTGTGTAAGAGCGGTAACAAGGATGCAAGACCCCCAGAAATTGCTCCTCGATGACATTGCCACATTAATGGCAAAGTGAACACTCCTTGCATTGACCACCTGCTTTTCAGCTTGGTGTGGGAAAGGAAAAGTTCTCATTTGCTGCGTCGCCTGTTCAGGTGGGTGCTGGCTGGAGCCAGGGACCAGGCAGCGTCCGGCCGGGGCACGCGGGCGCTCAGCCCCTGCTTCGGTCCCTTCACCCCTTTAACTCCTCCCTCAGCCTCTGCTTTCCCCTGGGGGGCCTGGGCAGGGGCAGCCCCCGGCAGCCGGGGCCAGGCCAAGGCCGCCCCAGCTCCTCTCCCTCGCCGCTGCCCGCAGCCCTTCGCAGCGGCGTCGCAAGAGGGCACTGCGCGGCCGGCGCAGCTGCGGGCCGCCCGGCGCGGGGTGCTGCTGCAGGGCGGGGGGCGATGGCCGCGGGTGCCCTCGGCCCGGTGCCAGCGAGCGCCTGGCGCTGAACAGCAGCGCCGGTGGGTTCCTGGGCGTGGGGCGAGCGGCAGGACGGGCTGGGGCAGCCCCCGGAGCGAGGGCTGGGGCCAGCGATGCTGGGCGGTCGCTGGTCACGTACTGACAGCCACCGGTCGCCAGGTCTTCAAAAAGAGAGGGCACAGTTCTGTAGTTAAGGCAAAACACTTGCCTGCTGGAACACACTTCTCATCGCAGTCCTCTGGCTAATTTGTTGTTGTTAGAGGTAATGGACAGCTTTTCTTCAGCCGTGAAATTTAAAAAAAAAAAAAAACAAAACAACAAAAAGCAGGAAAAATAAGTACTAGCACTCTCAGCATGTCTCCATGGAAGTAGAACAAGTAGAATTAATGCACAGCATGGTCGAATAAAGAAGTGCTGCTTTCAATGACTTAAGAGGGACAAGAAAGGAGGAATGAAAGCAAAGCGTGGGAGGGGAGAGGAATTAAACCTTGCTGGGACGGAAAGCAGAGGAGCTGAGAGGAAGCGCTCCTCTGAGCATCTCACTGAAGTGACCTTCACCTGCGGAGCCGAGGGGAAACCCACGGGACTCAACATTGCTGTTCCTGCAGCCTTTCCTTGGGAGCCCGGGGCGAGTGCCCTGTGCCGCAGGACGGGGATGGCTGTGCTGTGCCTGGCCCTGATGCGGGTGAGAATTAAAACTTCACCAAGGCAGGAAATCCAGCCACTGCCACGTGAGGACCTGAGCACACAGCTCACATCGCTTGGCACAGGCAGGGTTACCTAATTTACAGGATTTATGACCTCCAGTGCTTCCCATGTTTTCTCTACCCTCTCCTATTATCAATAACCCATTATCATAACCCTTAGGAAATGATTTATAGATTGTATCTTCAGTTTCCATCTTGGAAACGGTGCTTGTCTCAATCACAGCTTGCTCTAGAGCCTCTGGGCTGTGACGATGAATAGAGATAGTGTGTGCCGGCTCGGAGGGGAAGGGACGGCATGGCCGCCTGCCCGGCAATGAAGACATCCCGTGCCCCGGTGTCCCTGTGCAGCACCAAGCCATGGCCCCCCGGCTCCTGCCTACGTCGGCCGTGCGGGCGGCTGTGGCCCCCAGCGTGGTGGGCAATGGTCTGGGCTGGAGAGCAGCGGGCAGGAGCAGGAGGCAAAGCTCCAGTAGCCCAAGTCTCAGTAGCCACCGGGCTACTGGTCTGTACAAAGGCATTTTCCTGGTACTGCGGCCACCGCCGGCAGCGAGAGCGCAGCCGTGAGCTTGCCGTGCCATCGGTTGCAGAGCATGTTACCTCCAGAATTAATATGCAATCGGCCAGGGGCATGGATTATTATAGCAAAATTATGCAACTAAGTAGGTTGTTAACAAGTTGATTTAAAATTCATAAATGAGGGGGGAAAAGATAACAGGGCAGAGAATGGCAGGCTCAAATTAATTTAAACTGTTTGATGAGGAATCAGCGATGGAGGGAATGAGATAGGGAGGAGGATTAAAGCGAGTTCATATTTAAAATCAATTTGAAAGGGTGCCAGAAACGACTCCATTCAGACTCACTCATTGTGAGACCTCGTCACTTCTTTCATTAGTTCCGAACTCTTTGGCTGTAATTACCGGGTCCCAGGCTGGGTGGTGGCTGACCTCCTTCCGGTATCTGCAGAAGACCCTCACATGAAACTGCTTTCGTGCCCCCCCCTTGATCTGCTCAGGACCACAACGGCCTGGACCCTGCGCCCCTAGAAGTGGTAAGGTGCAGTCGTGTCTAAAGAGCATCCAGCTGGCGTGTACGAGGACGAGAGGCTCGTGGGGAAGAAAGGAGGAGGATAGAGAAGAAAGAGCAGCTGAAGGTGATGGAGAGACAACTTCGAGTAATGGTTTTGTGATGCGGAGGTGTGGATGATGCAGGAAACAGAGGAGAAAAAAACCCGCAGCTGCATTGCTTATGCCTACAAGTTCTCCACCGTCATCGCACGCACTTTCATGATAGATTTACATAAATAAGGCTTAGAATAACAGGCTAAGGAGCATATCCAGGGACGCCTGTCCTGTCTCAGGACATGAGCAAAGCAGGATGGAGAAAGCTGCGACCTCTTGTCTTCTGCCTAGTCCTTACTGAGAAAGAATCCTGCATTTTTTAAAAATCATTTGCTAAATCAACGTCACTTTCATTTGGTTTATTTGTTGATTTGCTAAACCAACATCACTTTCATCTGCACACGTGTCTGTGTGCGGGAGCACGACGCTGGCCATCACGCACCATCCAGCCCCGGCGTGTCTGCAGCCACTGTTCAAATGCCGGTCAGGTGAACTGCATGGGAGTAATTTTTAAATAATAGGAAAAGTTGTAAGGAAACGGTGTCAGTATTTAAATTTAATTGGCTTATATGGGGCTCAAATTCCCAAAGTAGCCATTTTTTAGTAATAGCAGCATTTTTATGGGCTTAAATGTGAGACCAAAGAACTGTTACGTATCTTAGGCAATCAACAGACTACTATACTTTTTCCAAAGTTAATTTGAAATGTAAATCCATACAGTTGTTCGTTATGTGCTAATCCAACTGTATGAGCATAAAGCTCACTGCAACATAGGTTCATTTAATCTATTATAATACTTTCATTTTAAGCTTCGCAGGGGCAGTGACTTGTCCTGTTCCTCTGTCAGGCCAGGTCGGAGGAAGGGGCTCTGCCCTCACACCGGCACTGGAGCGGAGGGATGCCGTGGGCCAGCGGGATGCTGCATGTGCTCTGCTGCATCCCGCACGAGAGGCAGCTTCCCTGGGTGAGCGCTGCAGGGATGAAGCCTGCGATCACAGCCCGGCGCGCTGAGTCCCCAGCTCAAATAAAGACCAGCTCCCAAACCAGTTCCAAACAGGGAGGCATAAATTAAACCCAACTGAAAATATTCCAGCTTTGCTTTTACTCCCGGTGACTTGTCAGTTTAGCAAACAATGGCACTTATAACCATTAATCATCTGGGCTCAATTTGTGCCAGCTGACTCATTTACCTCCTGATCAGGCAGGCCTGCAATACTTCCACTGTGTGTTTAACTTTACAAATAATTTATCAAACACAACACCCAGTTAAATTGCTCTTCTGTATCCGTTAGCCATCATATTGGTCTTCTTTTTGATACCTTTACTGCTAGCCATGGGCCTTGGGTTTGTTTAATATTACAAATATTATTGCATCTTTCCCTGAAATCCTGCTGATGAGCCTGAGCCTGCACTGAGCACCGTTTGGGTTTGCTCCGCACCGCCTGTCCCCAGCTGTAAAGGACATTGCCCTCTCCATCCTTCCCTGGATGAAATCACAGCTGCTGATGATGGTTCTGCCGCCGAAAGGGCAAGAGGACGTGCCAAAAGGCAAGATGTCTCAGCAGTCACATCCAAATCCCTTCACTGCAGAGAACTGGCGGAGCCGGAGGTGGAGGCTCCTGCTCGCTGCCAGCGCTGGGGACGAGGCTGTGAGTGCTCGGGCACGCCGGGATGTGCTTACAGCTGGACGTGTCGGTCGTGGCTGTCCAGCGCCTGTACAATGACGTGGGATCTCAAAACCTTTCCAAGCTTCAGAAATGCTGCAGAGCATGGGTTTATCTTAGTGCAGGGTTAAATGGCAAAAATGGGAATTAAGTGACTTGCCCTAGGCTACGTAATACATTACGGGGAGGCTTGAGATTAGAAGCCAGGTGTCCTCAGTCCCTCTCCTCTGCCCTAATCACCAGATAAGGCACCTTCTTTAGTCTTTCTTTGTAGCCATGAGTCTCAGTTTGATTAGCTTTATCTCCATATACCTGCTTTATCTCTTTTCCTGCACCTCAGAGACTGATCTCTTGCCATACTCCTGGGCTGTTTGTGCTCTTCAGCCCCATGACAGGCAGGCAATAAATGAATTTACCCTTTGGGCTAAGGAATATTCTTCCTAATTCACTGACACTCTAAAGCATTTTGTCTCTATTCCCTGCAGAAACCTTCCGAGTAGGAAGAGTTTCCATCAAAGCGGGGAAGTTTGTAATCCTGTGCAATTTCATGGCTACTTGGAAATAACACATTAAGGGAAAAATCCCATACTGTGCCAAACTATTTCGGAGTGCTGGGTCAATAGCAAAGATAATTAGATACTAACAGAGTTAGTCCAGCATCCCAGGCTCCAACAACAGGTAGAGAAGCTGCGCTGTGAGGACAGGAGCAAATAAAGTCGGTTTGTGGCTTTGTGGGTACAAAAAAGACTAAGCAGTTTTGATGCAGAGCATTTCTTTAATACAATTCAGAGGACAATGTGGAATAACTCTGCAGGAGCACGTGGGTCTCCGTGGGTCCAGCACTGTGCTGAGCCCATGGGAGACATAGCCTGACACTGGGGGGGACCAGGGGGGGCCAGGGGACTATGAGGTGGGCTGGACTGGGGCATCTCCTGCCCAGTCTGCAGCCAGGAGTGCTACCAGGGCTCATGCAGAAGAGTCCATGGCATCTAAATTAATCACTTTATTTATTTACTTAATTAAATTGGAGTGATGCCATCAGAGAGTCAGCAGAAAGTGGAATGAAAGTCATAAATAAAAGAGGAAAGTGTAAACTTCGGCAGCGCTCTGGCAGATGGGCAGAGTGTCAGGGGGCTGCAGAGCAGCGGGGGGTCCCGGGGCAGCCGGAGACCCTCTGCCAAAGGGACAAGGGAGTCTCCATGGGCAGACAGGGGCCGTTGGGAAGGCTCCGAGTCTCCAGGAGTGACAGCTTAGGCACTGACCCCCGAATCTAGTGTCCCATCCAGAGCCTCTCTGGTGCCAGCATGTGCCTCTGCCTCTGCGCGGATCCCCCGGCCACCCAGGCGGACAGCTCTTGCCTGATGGCCTCGAGGGAGGATTAATCCAGGGCAGTGGAAACTCCTCTGACAGCAGCTCTCCCTCAGCCCACTCTTTTCTTAAGGCCTGCTGAGGGGAATGAAAAATAACCTGCGCACAGCCCTATTATTTCCACATTAATATTTCCTAATTTAAAATGCCACAGCACATTAATCTAATGAAAGCACTTAAACCTTCTTCCCTGCTTCGGCCCTCCAGCAGATTTGGCACACGCTGGGTTATCGCTGCATCTCCCTTGCCCCATGGAGCATCCCCAGCCCCGCAGCACGGCTGGCAGGCACCACGTCCGCCCGGCTGCTGTGGGCACGGGGCGAGGCAGGGTCCGGGAGGCTTCTGCTGGTACTGCTGAGCGTTTTTCACCCTCCTCCTTGTGCCCCATCCAGTGAGCAGAGGCGAGGTAGGATCCCCTCCAGCCTGCAGCCCCAGTTCCCCAGGCTGCCGGACCACCGTTTTTTGCCACGTTTCCTCTCCAGATCAGGGCTACAGCCTTTCAGGGAGAGGGAGCGTGGTTGCGTGGGTGCCTGTCTGCAGGCAGAGATGCACGCCTGAAGCCTGAGAAGGAAAGAAAGGTCAAGAAGCTGCTCGTACTGACACGGCACGGCACGTTGAGATTTGGCAGCTCATGAGGTGATGGCCTGTGATGGGAGCTGCAGGAATTGCAGACTCCAGAGAACATTTGTGGGCCAAAGTGACACCGACTTCTGTGCCGGGCTAAGGAGAGAGCTCCTGCTTCAGTGCTGGGGAGCAGGGCAGGCAGCGCAGTGCTGCTCTCTGAGCAGCCGTGCCTCAAACGAGGCGAGCACCAACCCTGCGGGGACGGCATCCCCTCATCACCATCCTCAGTCACAGAGCATCACTCAGGGCACCCCCGTGGGTCTGGGAGGTTTGGCTCCCTGCGGCATCAGGTCTGGCTGGCTGGCAGGAACCTGCCCCCGTGGGCAGCCCTCCTCGCTGGTGCTGTCACCCCCCGGCACAAGGCAGCCCCCGGTGCCGGGAAGCCATTCACGCCGCCCCGGCTTTGCATTCCTGGCACATCCCTGGCTAACGGATAACTGCGGCAGTACTATAATTCCATAATCACTTGCAGAGAGACTGGTTCCTGCCTTCTCATTTAAAATGTCACAGCTTGTGTTTGCTCTTTTATGCTTTGTACTTTCAATGAACTTCTTCTTCCCAGGACCCATTAGCTGGTTTAAAACTTTATAACAATCATTAGGGAGTTGTTCATTGCTAATTGTGCAGTCAGAAATATGCCTGCCGAGCTCCACCACCGCCTCCCTCCTCCTCCCCTGCTCATTAAGGTGCATTGCTTCTGCCCTGACGGCCCGTCCTGCCCGGAGCAGGCAGGCACCGAGGCAGGGCAGGCAGGGCAGGCAGGGACGCCGCTGTGTGCTGCCTGCTGGGCCATGCGGCTGCAGAGCAGAAGCCACAGGGAAAATCGCTTCCCCTCTGTTTATAGATGCTTATCAGCAGTTAATGCACAGCTTCCAGCCTGGTCCTGGGGAGTAAAAATCAATGCCTTCGGTACGTGCCCAGGTATCCTGTCATGGTACCCCCAGCACACAGAGCTCATGCAGACAGTGAGTTCCACCACCTTGGGGCTGCCTTCTGCAGCCTGCCACCTACAAAGGCTCTACAAAGGAGGGAAAGGCTCCTTTTTGTGGTAGTGGGGGGAGCTGGATGCTACGGTGGCTCCACAGCCTGGCTGGTGCCTACAAGCCATGCGTGGGGCTCCAGCCAGTGCACGGCACTGCAGCAGAGAGATGCTGTGCAGAAGGGGGCCTGTCTGGCAGGATCAGCCCATCCTGACCCAAAAGCCTTGTTGGCATTGGGGCAGAGAGAAGGTGGTTTCCAGAGGTTCTGGCTTCCCCCAGGGCATGCACTGAAGCCCTCTCTGAAGGGCTGAAAAAGAGACGTTTCAAAAATGAAAGCTGCTTTTTACAATGAAAAGTATAAGCTGAATCCGTAATGACTGCGGGGGGATAACATTTTTAATCCTCCCAAGCAAGAGGGAAGATCCCTGCTAATCCATGCTTAACCCCAGGAGGAGCAGGCAGGAGGGATGCGGGGGGCATTTCGGAGAGCAGCACAGCGAGCTCCTGCCTCTGAAAGGGGATTAAGGCAGCCTGAAGTGCTGCGGGCGAGCATCGCACCCAGCCGAGGGCTGGGCTGGTGAGGGCTGGGTGCAGGGCACAAGCCTGGACCGCACGTGCGCTAGAGGGGCTGTAGAAGTGCCCCTGGACACACCTTGACTTGAGATGCCATGGCTTGGGGGGTATTTTCCCTCTTTGCCACCCTCCTGAGTCCTGCTTCCCCCTGCTCTTGGCTCCCCAACTCATTTGTCCTTGGGAAAGCTCATTGTGCCGAAACCAGCTCTGTTTGCAAAGCAAAACAAAAACCCTTCATTAGCTGGATACTTTTCCACTGCTGCTGTAAGCAAATGCCAAGTTAAATAAGTTATATGAATGGTATTTGATTTGGTGACAGGCTGGAGGAGACCTCCAGTGCCCGGAGGATTAATGTCTAATCTTTGTCCTGTATGAGGAGCAGGCGAAGAGCGCAGCAGTCAATAACACGCTCAATTTTGTTGCTCATCTCCAGCCTTCTTCACCAGTAATTGGACTGGGAAATGATGAAGTGTGGGTCTGGTGGTATTTGCATGTTGGCTGGCCAGTGCTAATCAGAAAGGAGAAAATACACTTCTTTTAATTGGATTACACAATCAGATCTGATGAGAGGAAGAAACTTCTTCCTACTGAACAGCGATCTGTTGTTGCTTGAGCGAAGGTTTTGTGCCCCACAGTCTCACTTTGTGCCATACCCTTTTAGCAGACTTACTTTCCCATCTTAAAGCCAATTAATTTCCTCTGTGTCCAAACGCATCTTGGGTCCTCTTCTACGTGCTTTCCAGTCAATAGCTCGGGCTTTTCTTTCACCAGAGGATGGCAAAGATTTCAGAAGTCAGTGACATTTCAAGGTTTGCACTGAGGATGCATGAGGACATGAGACACTTCCAATGTAGATGCAGGGGGAATTCTGACAAAGCAGCAGTTTTGTCCCCATTTATCCTCATGCTGCCCACACTGCAGAAGAGAATTAGTCTTTCCCGTCCATGTGCCTCCTTGTGCCCCCTCGGGCGCTGCGCTGCCCTGCTGCCCGTGCACACCCGGAGCCCACGCGGGCCGCGGGAGAGCTTGCAGGGGCGCAGGCTGGGTTGCGCATCGCTGCGGGGAGCACAGGCGAAGGCTGGGATTGCTCCTTGGAGCCGGGCTGCAGTCAGCACTTGTTCAGCAGCGAGTTCCTTAGAAATGTCAGCCTGGGAGTTCCTGCTTCACTGTGCAAACCCAATCAATCCTGCTTGTCAAGATGACTGAAGGAGTTAAAGTGATGAAGGTCAAGTCGTTGCTGAGATCCTGAGCAGTGCTGCTTGTTCCACTGCCTGTGTCTTTCTCTTTAACCTTCCATAGTCCTGTCCGGGTCCGTTCCTGTTCCCAGTGGCACTCACTGATTCCTTGTTGCATCCCTGAGGTGTGCGCATCGGGGTCTGACTGTGCCACCAGCCATGGGGATGGCGGCAGAACAAGTGGGAGCGTTCACAGCCACACTGATGCTTGCTCAGGCCAGAAGGACAAGAGCAGGAGATTCCCACCTCCAGCCAAAGGCTGGCGACTCTTTGTACCGAAGCTGTTATTCTCCTGAAGCTTGTATACATTTGATACAACCATTTTGAGACCCAGAAAACACAGGCTTGCACCCACACGTTGAACGTCACCTGGAGCAGCAGTTTTTCCACGTCATTATTGCCCTGGGCCCTGCTGGAAAGGGCAGTGTAGGAGCAGCTCAGTGTCCTTTACAGGGTAGAGGTCTTTTTGCCTGTTTTACAATGTAAACCAACTGAATATTCTTGTCTTGTTGGTATCTTCTTGATAATAACTCGTGCTGTTCTTGTTTGCCATGATATTGTTCTCCTAAACCACCACTGCATGATGCTGCTGCTGCATGTCACTGTTAAGACAGCGACAAACAAAGATTGTAGTGAGGTTTAGCATGGCAGGGGGGTGGACCCACTGCCTCCCTGCAGGAGCTGTCCCTGCTCCCTGCCCTCTCCTCATCGCAGGCAGCTCATCTGTCACACGGTCGATGGGCGAGCCCTGCAGAGGCAGGGATGGACGGGGGACAGGGGCTGTGGCTGATGGCTCTTCACAAGTGCCCGGGAATTCCTGCATGCTGCAGACTCAGCAGATTCGGTGAAGCACATCGTGCAGCAGATCCGTGGGAAAGGAACCGTCACAGCCCAGAAGTCCTGGTCTCTGGCCCTGAGAGTTACAACACACAAAAGACACCATTTACGTGCAGCTTGCATCCCTGCAGGATGAAAACCCATTATCCTTGCTGAAACCTTCAGGTCTCAAACCATTTCGGATGTAATTCAGTTTCTTCATGCAAAAGAGAAATGCTTTCTACGTCCACAGTAGAAAGTGCCAGTCGCAGTGATGCCTCCTGTTGCTGTGTGAGTTAAAAGCCGTGTTTGGAGAGTGGGTTGGCGAAGGGGAAGGAAGGGGAAGGAAACGATGGCAAAGCAAAGGGGTGCAGCGCTACCACCATTCCAAAGGCATCACAGCTCCAGAGGCTTTAAATATTTATAATTATTTTTCTCAGCTCTTGAATTGTTAAACACTGGGTGTGTGGTTTACTCTACAGTGAACGTGAGCAACTGAAACATATTTTTTCTGAATGAACTCGGTGCTGATAAGGATTGCCAGAGATGCGTTCTGCACCGCTTGTGTGCATCTCAGCAGGTCTGATCCGTGTCAGAGCCATTAGATCACAAGCAGCGTGTGGCCCTGCGGATGCCAGAGCTTTTTCTTCAGTTCCTGGGGCTTAGTTCCAGCTGTGATTAGCACAACCCAAGCAGTGCATTCAGACACACACAGCCAGCACCACCGGCTGCTTCGTTCGCTTGGCATAACACTCCCTCCGGCAGTCTACTGCTTGGGGAAGGGCTCCCTCCTCTTCCTCCCCGGGGCTGAAGTCTGACCAAGGAGCACTGTTCAACTGACACTGGCATGCGGGCTACTCTGCATGTATGCGTTAGGCTGAGAGCAGACATTAATTGAAGGGGATGTGATCAAGCAGACTGGGAAATGCCTCACGTAGCCCAGCCCGAGGATTTGTATGCAGACCAGGATGCACAGTCCTGCTTAGAAACTGATTTGCAGCCCTGCTGCGATGGCGAAGGCAAGGTGGAGGCAAGCAATAAGGCAGACAGAATAAAGGGTAACTTAGCTGCAAACTGCCCCCTGTGTTTTTAATTTGCCTTGTATCAGAAGGCTGCAGTCCATTACACAAATGACAGTCCTTGCTAAGCCCTGCTTGCTCAAGCAGGCAGGACCATCTTGGGGTGCTCAGGCTGGCAGCAGCTTCAAGGACCAGGCTTAGAAGAGGAGGAGGCTGCAAAAGCCACCGAAGGAGCCTGCTGCACAGGTCTGAGCTGCCTGAGGAGGCAGGTACAGGGCTGGCTGTGCCCAGGGCAGGAGGCTGTCGATAAGGCAACACGCAGCAGTGCAGGAAGAGCTGAACTGACAGTCCTGAGTGAATCAACACTTGCCATTCCCCTCCACGCTTCAAGGCTTATCCACAGACAAATAGGGAACATCCTCTTCTGAATTCAGCTGCCATTAGAAAGGGCTCAGCAGCCTCTCTTGGGTGCTGCAGATAAGGAAACGACACATCCTGCGCACAGCGCTGGTGGCAGGAAGACAGCTCGGTGCCATTTGCCAAAATAAGGCTGTGCCAGCGGTGGCTGCAGGGACAGCTCGGGCTGGGAGAGCGAGCATGGACCTGGGACTAGGGAGGGGAGGTCCAGCCTGCCGGGCACCGGTGGCGGTGGGCAAGCCCTGCCTTGCACTGCTGCACCGATGTGCCGGGGCTGCCGGGGCTTTGCAGAGCAACTGCGGGAGGGAGGAAACCACTGGGGGTTTGCAGGAGGTGCTGGGGAGCTGCTGCCCGCGTGCCCGGTTTTGCAAAGGTGTCCGGCTGGAAAAGCCTGTGCCTCTTGGCCAGTCCTTGCCGGGGTCTCCCTCACACGCCCCTTCGTCGGCCCCCCCGCTCCCCTGCCCACTCCCCAGCCCGCACCAGCCGTTGCCATCTCTGGTGCTTCTCCCTTTCACCATCGCCTGTCTCACATGAAGACACTGTCCAAAAGGGCACATGCCCCAGTTGTCCCGGAGCAGAGTTTAGCTCAGGATATTCTTCCTTTCCCTCCTGCACTGGGGAGCTGAAAGGTTGAATGAATTTGATATAAATGCCAAGGACCCAGAGCCAATTTGTTTTAATCTGCTAATATTGCGAAGGCTGAAATGTATGATTATTTTTGCATATATTACTTTGAAATGCAAATTCTAATGACAGCTTAGATATCTGCGTGTCTCTCAGGGTCAAAGGACAAAGGGTAGGCAATAACTTGAAAAAAATCTATTTCCCTATAACGCTTTGTACTATCAGGCAGCATTTAGCCCTTGTTTCTTCTACCTGACTGATTTTCATAAATCCCCTGGCCCACCAGGACCAGGAGCAAGAACTCTGCTGTACTTTGCAAACTCTGGCAAGAGCACAGAGCACCGAGCCCGCAGCTGGTTCTCACTTCAGCCCTTCAGGGTTCACAGCGATGCCGAGCACTGCGCTACTGGGCAATTTCCAAGCTTTGCCTGTTTGTCACAGGGAGTTCCCTTCTCCTCTCTCCCTTCTCTCCAGTTACCAGGATTACCTTAAGCAGTTGGTTTTTCTTTCATTGTTAATGATGATTAAACCCAGATGGATTTACAGGCACTCCCACAAGGCACACGCTCCTCTCCCATCCCATGCCTTCACAGGCGCCAGCACTGGCGATGCCCAGAATGGTGTTAATTATACAAGGGTACGTTGGCAAGAAAGCGTGGTGGACGTTCGGTCCTCCCGCCCCCTGTGTGTGAATGTGATCAATAAGCAATCTAGTCATTAGAAATAAAGCTACTCCTATTATCTGCTGATCGATAACTCATTAGTCTTGTACATACCTGCCTTACAGCACCTCTGTATGGCGAGGAGCCTACAGCAGGCAGGCCAAGGGCAGGGCAGGGGCTGCAGCCCCACGTCAGACTCCCCCGGCACAGCCTCCCGGTGCTGCAGAGCACCCGTCTGCCTGGGGCACGGGCAGCTCTCGCCGACACTCGCTTTGCACCAGCCAGGACACGACCCCCCCCACGCCACTGCTCTGCTTCCACAGGATAATCTGTTTGCAGAGCCAAGGGCAATCACGTCTCATCTCTTAAAGGGCTTCGCTACGCAGCATCTCACCACCACACGCGAGTGCAAACACAGCCTTGACTCTGCTGCTTATTTACCCCCCGGTATGTCTGAAGTGGGCAGAAATGTCTCACAGGAGGACACTGCTGGGCAATAGCTGTTCAGTTCTCACTCACTCCCTTTCCTCGTTGGCAGCACACACGTCCCTGCCAGCACAGCAAATGTCTCACATGCTGGCGCTGGCTGCTAAATTGGGGTGGTTTCAGGCCAGTCGCAGGGGCCCTCCAGCGGGTTTGCCCAATCTGTTGGCACAGGCGGTGCCTCTTGGAGACTGGGGATTTAGGGACAGTGGCCAGGGACCCAGGGCTTGCAGGAGCACGGCCACTGGCAGCCCCGCCGTGCCCTGCACCCGCCCACATTTATTGCCACAGCACCTTCACCTGCCCCACTGGTGAGGATTTGGTGCCAGAGGACAGCAGGATGTTTCTTCAGTCCGGGCCCATATCTATTACTAATATGCAATTGTAAACAGCTTTTTATTATTGCACACCTCCAACCTCTCCATCCCCCATGCCCTCCCTCTGCTGCTCCCCACTGCCCCGACTGGAAACGTTGACAGTAATAAATGGCTGGCAAAGCAATTATACACATTAAGCTGAAAAGTATGAAACCGAGGTCAAAACTATTTTCTTTCTATAATTACATGGAGAGTAAATTCGTTTTGCCAGGAATAAAAGTGACACAGAAGGTCACGGTGAGCAGAAGGGAGCTGGGCGGCCAGGCTGCCCCACTCCACAGCTCCATCATGAGCTGCCCCTGCAGCCTTTGCCCCTCCCCACACCCCCAGCGAAGGCATTCAGCTGCTGCGTATTGCCTGAACCCTTGCAGGCGTGGGCATGGAGAGGGAGGAATCCTGAGCCCCCGCTCCCCTGGTGCCATGGCATCTCCCCAGCTCAGAAAGGAGCAGCCCATCCTGCCGCTACAGAGGGTGCTGGCACCGTACGGTCCAGCTGAGACCCTGCCAGGCTCCAGAACAGCTCCGGGGCTGGTGCCCGCATCCTGCGGTGCCTGTCCCCACTGCCCTGAGCTCGCTGCTGGGGCAGCCCCAGCTCTGTGCCCAGGGGGAAGAGGAGCAGTCCAGAAAGCCCAAACCTTGCCAGTCCTGCTTTGCAAGAGCTTTTTGCTCCATTTATGGCTCTCTTTTTGCTTTCAGGTCACTTCCTAGCTTCTTGAGTGAGCAGCTGAGCTGGCTGTCCCACTTGTTTGAACATGAGCCAGCAATGAAACAAGGCTGTTCAGTCTGAAATAAGGTTTATTAAACTGTAATAGGGTTTGTTACTCTGCTAATGCACCATACAAAGAAAGCTATGAAAATCAACTGCTAGCTATAATGACCTGCTCATTCCCCAGCTGAAGTGTCTTGGCCATATTATAGCTGACTTTTTTCTCAGCAGAGGAGGAAAAAGACCTTCATCCCACAGAGCCAGGATGTTGTCCCCACCCTGCCTCGTGCTCTGCTCTCACCTCCAGGCCCCATGTGTGGCCAGTGCTGGGGGGTGACTCCGGATCGTCACCCACAGTTGCTGGGAGGGATGGGCTGGGGAGCGGAGGTGGCCGGTGCCCGTCACCAGAGGAGCTCCTTTCATGTGTGATCTCCACTGCAGAAAACGCTGGTGGTGATGGCATCAGAGGTGAACTTGAGCTTCCAGGACCTGAACAGATTCAATTTTTCCTGGGTATTAACAGAGTCTCCTGGGGAAAAGTGTGTAATTGGCTTTTCCAGTACCTTGCAGCACTGTGTTGCCTTTCCCCAGATCCCAGTTGCAAGAGCCATCACTTCCCACAGCCCCACCGCCTCTTTTGAGCAGAGGCAGCACGCGGCAGCAGCATTTGCTGCTCCCCAGTGCCCACCAACCATCACCCATCACTGGTGCGAGTTCTCTCACATGGTCCCTGGCCAGGGAACAGTTCACCCTGGTAGGGGCATGGGGCCGGGTGAGAGCACCAAGAGGGGTGTCCTGGGTGGCATTGGGATGGGGGGCACAAAATCCAGGACCTCACTTGCAGCTCTCCTTGCTCTGGGCACCAGGGAAGGTTTCTCCTGAGACGTCCTCCTGGCTGGCTCTGAAGTGTCCAGTTTTAGCTGAATAATCACCTGTCTTGCACTAGAAAAGGATTTCCATTCTTTAAAATTAGCTTTGGTGAGTTTTTGCTTTCTTTGAATCAAAGCTCCGAGACAATTAATCACTGCCCAGCTCTTGCTGGTGCATTTAAGCGCTCAGCTTGAAACAGAGATCAGTAACAGGAATTAATCTTTCTGTAACAAGGTCTTCAAAATAACGATCACTGTCCCGCAGCCATTCCAAAAGAGTTGTTCTACCTCCCTGCAAACAGAGGAGATCCCGCTCCAGATTTCACAGGCAGCAAGAAATTGCAGGGATTACTCTGCAACCCACCCCCTGCTCTGACCCTTCCCCACGCACGGGGAGGAGGTTTGGGGCAGCAGCTGCTCCCAGGCACACGCAGGGCACCAGTGCTCCTCCATGGGAGGAGGAGGAGGAGGAGAGCATCCCCAACCTTTCCAGGCACCCTGCTTGTGCCATGCCCTCGCCCAAGGCAGAGCAGCAGTCAGGGCACGGCTCTGAGCTGGAGGGCAAGCGCTGTGCTTGCCAGGGACAGGGGTCCCCATCCTCCCCAGGACCCCTTGGCTGCAGGAGGAAGGGGAGCAGGGCGCAGCGAGCGTGCGACACGCTCCCCTTGCCAACGCCAGGCACTGCTGGGAGAGAAACCAGCCCTGCCACTGCTCGTCACGCAGCTGGGTGGTGACCTCCACTTACTCTCACAGAGCATTGGAGTTAACATCTGGCAATATCTAATGAAACTCCAGATTATTAATGACTTCCATGCAACATTTACTGTTAAAGGGCATTTCCCACAGCTGTTTATATTTCAGCAGAGGCATGTGCAACCTTTCTCTGAGATCCCCAGAGCCTAACTACGGTAACTGCATTTGATAAGGAAAATTCAAATCAACTCCTTTCCATTTTTCCCCCTTTTCTTTTTTAGTTCACAGACCATGAAGGAAACAGATGGGAGTTGAAAAGAGATTGAAAATGACAAAGGAAGTCTAGAGACATTTATTTCCACTCAGAACAAATTAATTAGGATGTCTGGGGACACCTGATTAAAGTTTCTGACAGAGTAAGGGAGCTAAAGCACCGTTCCCTCTCCGTGCAGGGAATGCTTTAGCACACACCATCACCAGAGCCGAGCTGCTGGGGCGAGGGAAGCCAGCGCAGGCAGTACCAGGACCCCGCTGCAGGCAGGGCCGGGCTCGCTGCCTGCAGTACAGGCCCTGGGAAACGATGCCGTGAAAAGCAGAAAATCAGAAGGTATTCACAGGTATCAGAAGCCACCAGCCGCTCTGCCTTCAAACTTCCCAAAGCATCTAAATATTTTTTTTTTCAGGTGCAAGCCTTTCAAGCTAGGTTATTCTGGGGTTACTGCCTGTATTATTTAGAAAGCCAAAAAAAAAAAAACTTTCAAGGTTTTTACAGTTGATTTTTTTCCCCTCTTTCTGTTTGATACTGGGCTTTCTCTCCTTCTTCCTCCCCTTTATTTTGCATTACTGCCAAAGGGAAAGGGGAAGAGAAACGCCGAGAAATAAGAAAGTGTTGGAGAGCAAAACCTGACGTCAAAAGCAGAAGCCGTTACGAGAAAGGCTGTCTGGTGGGTTGGGAAGAGCTTTAGCGACACGTTTTCATCTTAAAGTCGTTCCACCGCAGGTGAGCCCCCTTCCCTTACCGGCCCGTTACGGCCGGCACCAGGCACCCCAACGCTTCGCACCGGAGCTCCCGCCGGGCTCCGCGGCCGGTGCCACCCCCCCGGCCCCTCCCCGACCAGCAGCGGGCCCCCGGCCCCCGCCCAGCTGCGCCCGTACCTCCGGGCAAGGCTCCGCTCCGCTCCCCCGGGAGCTGCCCTGCACCGAGCGCCTCCAGGGAAGCGCTAACAGACGGGTCTGAGCAGGAGCAGAGGAGCACAAACACGGCCAGGCCCCGCTGATGGGTGTCAGGTGTCTCTCAATCAGGTGCTAAATAGGTGCGAAATTCCAGGTTCTGCCCTGCTGCAGCGGCAATTGCCAAAGCTTCGGGGGGAAAGGTCAGGGACCGCGGGGAGGCTCGCAGCTGGCTCTGTATTTCATTCAGCTTTCTCTCACGTCCCTTTCGGTGTTTCCAGGCAATTTCTGCTTCATGTGCACCTCGGACAGAGATGGGAGGGGGCTCTCCGTTACAGAAGCAGGCGGCCGCCGGCGTGCGGGATTTGGCACCGTACCTGTGCCGCGGCCGGGCTGGCAGCTGAATGGGGCGGCCGCGGGGGCTTGGCATGAGCACCCTGCAAAGCAGTCCCTTGCGGGTGCTGGATAGCACATCACCATCCTTAATTAATTAACCCACTGCCTGTCTCCAAATTGCCCTTCAGCAAAGAACAGCTCAAGCACCTAAAGATTTGTGTTTGCATCACACCGCAAACTAATGCAGAACAAGGGATTTCCATCTCTGCCCTCAGGCTGGGACCTGAGACCAAGGCTACAAAAAATGCTGCTTTTCAGGATTTCCGATGACCCTTCCTCGTGCCGCTGCAGCCAAAGCAGGGAGCTCGTTCGTACCCTGGCTGCAGAGAGCCGGGGTCCCTGGCCATCGCTCGCGCAGGGTTATAATGCTGATGCGAGGGTGTGCAAACTCCTCATGCTTCTCCTGGGAAATGCCAGCGTAACAACCCGTTTCCATTTGCTATGTCCTCATCTCACTGGAAACATCACAGCACATGGCAGCAAAGTGCTGTGTTTAAGTCTGTAATGACTCCTGGCACCATTCCTAATTTAAATCAAGGGGTATGTACTTATGGGCAAGAGAGTGTTTTTTATGGCCCTATCTTCACATCATCTGTCAAAAAGACAATTTGGCCTCCGCAGTATTTATCTAGACATCTGCACTTGTTACTTTAACACTATCACCTTCCCTTCAGCAAGATTTGTTTTTTTCCTGTTAGCCTCAGAAATTGCTTCCATTCTCCTGATTGCTGTGGGTGGGTAACTAGTGGATACACATTTATGGCCTGATGTAAAATGCTTGAGGAGCCCATTGAAACCCACCGTGTGGGGTGAGAATGACATGGAGCCGGGTGCTGAACCCTCAGCATCCCTGCCCGAGCCCAGCGTGGTGCCTGAGCCCTGGTGCAGGAGCTGTTCCAGCCAGGACACAATTAGCTGAGATGAAACAGCAAAGTCCTTTCTAAATTAAATATGTATAAAATCTGCAATTACCAAGCTATTTGCAGCATAGAATGCTGTTATTTCCTACTCGTTCCCATTCAGCGGTCCCTCATTTTGCCACCACTGCTCAGAGTGGGGTCAGCAGCGCTGAGCCCAAAATACCTCCATTATTCTGCACTCTGAGGGGACCTTCACAAACATCTCCATCACCCCACACCTCTCCTCCTCTCTGGCTTCTTATTCCCATTGTCCATGACATGCAAGCGAGCATGGATGTAGCTCAGCTCATGACAACAAAGAGCGAGGGAGAAGGTACGAGTGCATGTGGGGGGGATTTTTTTCTCCATCAATAATTTCTGTTTAAAATTTGATAAACTCCATGAAATCAAGTTTCCTTATTTAACTCCCTCTGAGACAATGCAATAAAGCCACTCTGGTGGAAATCTTCCAGAGGCTTCAGGCGTGGGAGGGTGGGTAGGACCATCTCCACCCTCCCGGGCAAGGAGGGGGCACAGGCAGCGGGTGCTGGGGCTGAGCCCAGGTACAACAGCAGCACAGCCCCACAGCATCCCATGATTGCAGGGCCAAGACCAAAGTTTCTTTTTTGGCCCTATTTTTAATCCTAGCAGGAAAGTCTTCCTTCTCATTGGAAGCTGACCACCATTTAAAAAAAAAAAAAAGAGCAGCTTTTTCAGTGTATTAAGTAGTCAGAAAACCAAGATCGTTTGTATCTTTTGCCTAACTGTATTTGGAAATTTGCTGTCTGAAAAAGCACAAGCACTTAGAAAAGTAGAAGGAAAACTTCACTTATAAACCGTTTCATGCCCAGAGTGGCTGGACAGCCGCACCAGGGCTACAGAGACGACCAAACACAGCGATCTAACCCACACATGGAGAGGACTCGAAAACCTTCTGCCGCTTCCCTCCAAGAGCAGGACATAAGTCAGCCTGTCAGCACGGACAGCGCTAAGCAGAGGACAAGCTTTTTAAAACCACCCATTTATTCGTGTCCAAACCCAGGTCGCTGGTCCCCAGGCCCCTCGGGCCATGCCAGCCATCAGTGCTGCAGTTTGATGGGGATGGTGCTCCCCATGTCCCTCCCTACTCCTGCCCAGCAACTTCACAGCCACACTGAAGGAAAGAATAATAATAATAAAAAAGGGAAAAGAAAGGAGGATTGGTGACTTTTGCTCGGAGCCGTTTCCCCAGCCAGCCGAGCTGCTCATGGTGCTTGGGCAGAGCCTGGCTGTGGGGAGGTGGGGACATGTCCTGGGAGCGGGGATCAGCTGTGCCTTTGTCACTCCCTTTGATGGAGCCAGGCAGCACCTATGCTGAGCTGGCAGCAGGTTATCTTCTCCAGCTCAGAGCAGCCCCGCTCATCAAGGCAGTAATCAGTGCCTGTTTAGACAGGCTTGTTTGTTCTTGGGGGGGGCAGAGCCGAGGTGGGTGTCACCGGGAGCCAGCAGCAGCTACCCAGCAGAACAAGCACGTTAAACATCACCAGGGGCTGCAGCCCAGCCACTGGCAGCAGAGCAGCTGCCCTGGCACAGGTCAGTGTCAGCACCAATCGTGGGTAACGGCTGCGTGGGCAAACGTCGGTACTGCTGCACTGCCGGAATCGCTGAGCGGTTTTGGCCATTAGAAATTATCTGCTGTTTGCAGCCCTGGCAGGTAGATACAGGGGAAAAGAGGACAAAGCCAGGAGGAGGATGTGCTAGCCCAGAAGCCACGGGAATGGCAAAAAGTTGGGGGAATTCAGCGACTTGGTTGCACTTTCATTGCCATGACCATGTTTCCCATTCCTCATGGAAAGCTGTTCCAACAGATAAATAGCCTGAAGCTACCGGGTTCTTTCCCTCCTATTCTGTGAGAATGCTCTTTGGGCATCGCATTGTCTAAGTGGATATTTGCCCATTTTTCCTGGTATTGAATCTAGTAACAGCTCTGGCACAGCTTCCCTCTGCCTGTACGTGTTTGCAAAGGACGAACACGATAGACTATCAAATCCCTCAACTTCTGCAGCCTCTGCTGTTAGATAGCGATGTAGATATGGAAAGCGTAAGGAATCACAGAAATGGCATAATGATTTCTTCAAAAGGTTATAATTTGGAAACAGCTTTTCTATTTCCACTTTATTGGTTATTTTTAGTTGAGCAGCTGTTCTTGTGTTGATATAAAACCTGTTTCTTTCATTCCTAAAGAAAGAAATTCTTTATTCTTGTGGCTATAGAATTCAACTTCAGAGGTCACTTATTGTTTCCAAGTTCAATGTTCTCTGGAAGGAATCTATATTCTTCTCATATGGTTTCTGGGCATGAAAGCAATCTCTAAATACTCGGAGGATAAAATGAGGTCAAACCTGCAATTCCACACGGCTGCTGCCGAGTGAAACCAGCGCTCCGACCTGCCGCTTTGTTTCTGTCAAAGTGGTTTAGAAAACAGCGGTGGGAAATTATTCTGCGATAAATAGAAACCTACAAGCACAGGCAGCTCTGCAGTCTTGGGTTTTCTTTCAAGCTATTCCCCTAAGAAGAGTTTGGGAATTTCAATTGGCTGGACTAAATTTATAGCTGAAGGAGAGCCGTTTCACATACAAATTATTACAATTGCATCTTTTACAAAACCCTCTCGTGCAGCAAAGATTGCGCACCCTCCACCAGCGCAGGGCTCGAGCTGCAAGATTTCCCTTTGCGCGTGGGTTGAGACAGATACTTCGTGGTAGGAAACAGCATCCAGCGCTTCACAGCTCCGACAGAATGGGAGATTTTCCCCCTACGTCTGCGAGAATCAGAGCAGGAGCTGGAGAAGCTCTGCAGCTATTTACACAGAAGCGGGTGGATGAGCCATTTCCCAGCAAGCTCAGAGGAACCGCTCCAGTGCCGTGGCAGCCCGGCACGGTCCAGGGCTGGTCAGGGCACAGCTCAGGGTCCCACGCAGCCAGGCCTTCATGGCCAGATTTCCCCCGTTTCCCACAGGAGGATGGGAGTGTCCCCGCAGGCGCACGGCCGGGACGCTTGCCGAGGAGCGTGCTGCAGAGCCACCCCTTCACCGGAGAGCCGGCTGGGTGGGAGATGAACACAGCGCTCGAATAAAGCACTAATTGCTGTATCGAGGCATTTAGCTTTCTTCTATGTGCAGTTCATCTTGGA
Source organism: Balaeniceps rex (assembly GCA_013401315.1). Taxonomy (NCBI): domain Eukaryota; kingdom Metazoa; phylum Chordata; class Aves; order Pelecaniformes; family Balaenicipitidae; genus Balaeniceps; species Balaeniceps rex. The sequence goes on from VYZW01066186.1 coordinate 45,836, forward strand.
AGCCTCCATTGTGTCTGAGGCTAAGTAGAAGTGTTAATTACACCGTGCTCATTTCCAAGGTGGATAATACAATGCCTTTCCTGCTGCAGCTGGAGCTAGGGGAATTTACAAAGGCATTAATACCCCATTCTGGAGAAAATAAAGCATTTTAAATGTCCCCCAAAATGCACTTAAAAATTTCACACAATTCAGCATTTGCAGAAGTCGCAATTAGCTAAGCCAGAGCGGTATCTCCCAAAATAACCAGTTCCTTTCTTTTCTGATGCTTGTTATAACACTGCAGAGGTTGTCAGACATTTTCTCACCATCAGATCGTAGTTAGATTCAATTCGTATAATAGAGAATTTAAACCCAGTTTCTTTTTAACCCTCCTCTTACAAAAAGCTTCCTTCCCTCCAGCCACCTGGATTTGAACTAGCCAGAAATACCGTGAAAGCATCTTTTGTCACAGCCTCAGCCGAGGGAGATTCCACCCACACCTGCACCGCCCTGCTCTGCCCCCACCGCAGTTAGCTGGTGCCAAAGCCAGAGCCCCGAATTGCCCAAGGGGAGCCGGGCTTTACCCCTGCAAACTGCCCTCTTCTCACGCATTCACCCCAGCCCATCTCAACAGGCAGAGGAAGAGCAGCCCCCAGCCTCTGCCTCAATATTTGCTCTACACAAACGCCTGCAAAAGGTGGTGTTCAACGCCCCAAAGACACATCATACTTGACTTCTCCCCGGTGACTGAGCCACTGATCAACTGCTATCGGAAACGTATGCCAGGAAAGCAACACAACTGCCACGCAGCGACTCCAGCTTGCCACTTTGTGCGCTTAAAACCCAGAACCAACCCAGCGGAGAGGCAGGAGGGTGTGCAACAACTGCTGTCACAGGGAGCAAGAATAGACCGCATGTGATACGCTTAGATGACTCTGACAAACTTTTGCTATATAAAATCCAGGAAACATTCGACATCTATGAAAGTACTTGCAAATATATTCCTGCTTCAGTTGTCCCCTTTTGGCGCACAGAAGCTCCAACCACTTTACAAAGTTAAACTGATACGCAAACTAAAATTTATGTATGTATACATATATACGCACAGTCTAGCTCATATCCTGTATTTTCTATTTCATGTGTCAGCAACTCTATATAGAAAAATATTGCGTGTATAAAGAATCATTGCTCTGACTGTAAAAATGCAGGTTTCTCTGGGTGAAAAACATTATCTGTTTAACTGTGCATAGCAACACTACAAATCCATATAGAACATGAGGCAACTTTATTACATTGCCATTTCCCAGGGAGTTTGGGCAGCATCCAGTTGGCCAGCCTGCAGTAGGGCTGGCACTCTGCATTAAACAGTTGAATTTGGGCAGGGATTGACCATGACTTCATTGCTTCCACAGTATATACCCCTGCTCTTGCAAAAAGGGTTATAAAACCTTTAATTGCCTAAATACCTGGGTCCTTTCCTCATCTGGAGAAAGGCATCTGCACTTCTGTGCCCTCAGAGTCCTGCTGTGCCATCGTTCCTATAGCAATGCAGCCCAGCAGTGGGGTCTGCCGAAATCCCGCGTTTTGCTCGTGGGAGATGCCAATCCCTTTCTGTGTCTGTCAGCCCGGAGTTCTGACCAACGGTAAAAACCAAGCTGTTTAAAAAAAGTCTAAGCAACTCTGTGTGTGTAGCTCATTGAAGTAAAAAAATTGCACACTGCAACTTCAAGATCTTTGTAATTAATACACATAAGTGATTGATTGACCTCAAAACTTTGTGGCAGGAAATCTATTCACTTGCCAATCAATCCAGAAGAGCTGCCACTTAAAAAGGACTAAGACAGATGGCACCAATGAATTGTGCTGCCGTGAAATGAAGCTAGGAACGCAACTTCAATTTTTCACTTTAATCTACACCAGAATGTCACTGTGTTCATTTACAGTATCCATGTACATTGCCATGTACCATATGTAAAATGACTGTCTGCAGGCTGAGGGGAGATGTAAGAATTTGGTAACAAATTACATCAGGAGATGTAAACAGAATGAGAAATGCTTTACCCTAGGATGAGATTTGCCAAAGGCCAGGTCTAGAGCATCTGGTGCAAACAAGCCCACAAGCAGGAGGAAGCCCAGCGCTGCCTCGACCAGCGCGGCTGAGCCTCCTCGAGCTCTGCTCCCAGCTGGAGCAAGTGGCTCCGAGCCTCCACACGCTCTTCTGAGGAGCTGTGCTAAGCTGGACAACCCTGCAGAACTTTGTAAAATCATGGAAAAACATGATTTGTGAATTCTTATTATGCCGCATTTAGCCAGCAGCTGGTGCATGAAACCCAGGCCGAGTTCCTCAATATTGCATTCACAGGGGTGTGTGAGCGTGAAGAGCTGACAGCAGAGACTGGTGAGGTGCGACCAAAAGCCACATGGGCTCGAGGACAAGCAGCAAGGCTGAGGACCCCTGCTATCACCCCCCACTTCCACCTTCACCAGAACACTTTGCATTTGCAACCTTTGCTTCCATCCATACTGGGTTTTTTTAGGAGCCAGCCAAACAGAACACACAAATTCAGGGGCGTTGCAGTGCCTTGGTCTGCACAAGCAAGTACCCTGCCACATCTCACAGGGACATGGCAATGCAGCAGAGATGTTAAGAACCTGCTAGGGGAAGGGCAGGGCTGAGCACCAAGTGTCAGGGCTTCCCGCTGCCACGTCACTGCCGAGATCCCCCTTGCCCTGGGTGCGGGCTGCAGGCACCGGCACTCGGCTCGCCTCTGCCCTGGATCAGAGCAGACCTCGCTGGGCAGGGATTTCATGTCACTTAGTCTTAGATTCTGCAATAGAAAATCATTTCTCCCTGCTTTGGGTCATTAAAGCTTCTGTCAAACAGTGATGAGCCACCCAAGAGTTTTGCTGTTACAGCTGCAGCCTCACCCGGCAGCTGGGCTGACACGGGTAAGCTGGGAAAAAGCAGCACAAAAGACGGTGACAGTTTTATGGGAAGTTACTCCACAGAGTCTGAACCAAAGCAAAGTTGCTTCTCATACAATACTTGGATTTTCTGATAAAAACACTTTATCCCATGAAAGCAAGAACTGCCTTGGACACATGGACAAAAAATAATTAAGAAGTGTAAATGAAGGTGTTTAGCAAAGTGTTTTGCTGCATCTCAGAGACACACACACGAAATCTTCCTTCAAAGGCTGCCAGTGCACAGAGCATGTGGGAATCCGACTCTGCCACCTGCTACCCATCCAGCCGCGGAGCAGAGGATGTATGTGCACACTAATTGGTGTTGGGCATGGGGTTTTTTAAGTAATTCTTTCCTTCTCATTTAAGCTTTTTCTCTTTCCAGTTGAAAGCAACCCACACTGATTTCTCCTGATTTAGTAGAACCCCAGCTCTGTTTACACCGACTCAATGTTTCCTAATTTAAACCCAGGACATTTGTAATTTCAGGTTTATTTGCAACCATTAAGATTTTAATATGTTAGCTTGAACATTTTGGCAGAAATATGCTGAGCACTATTTTCATTATAATTACTGCTGCAAAAGAATTTTTGGTTCTGTCAGCTTCACTTTTAATATTTTATAATCAATAGCTAGATAAATAATAATGCAATCAGGACCCCCTTTGCCAGCGATACAAATGATTCTGAAAACCAACTAGTGCAATTAACATTTTCTTTTAATTTCTCTGTGTAGAAAATTAAGATTACTGTCAGCCATGTTATATTTCTTGGAGGAGAAAAGTAACTAAATCCTGGCTGCGCACGACGCGTGCTCTGCCCAACAGGAGGGACCCTGCTGGGATCCCGCTGATCTGAGCCCACTCGAGAGGCCCACGTCCTGGCCAGCCCAGCTGACGGGGTCTGTCTGTCTGTCTGTCCGCCTGGCCATGCCAGCCGTGCCGCATCCTCCATCCTCCCGGGGGGCCACAACACCCCGGGGGTCCCCGCTGCCCATGGGAGCCAGTTACACAGTGCTTTGCACGAGCCCCTTGGGAGACCCGTTCCCTCTCTCTGAGAGAGGCTTTTGCGGTATTTCTCCTCTTTGTGGAATTTGGATAAAGAGTGGCTGTCATCACCTACATGGAAGTAACACCCCTCCTCTAATCGATTGGACAAGCAGAGTAATGCCAGTATCTGATCTACCATTAATTACAGAGACAATTATCTTAAGAATCCACAGACTAACATTCCCTGTGATTAGTGGGAGATCATTATCTACTCTGATAGGAATTTCTTCTTATATTAATAGTGATATATCAAGTGTGACTGCAGCTGGACTCCTGCATTAATGGGAGAGGGTGTGCGTCAGCCCCGTCCTTTGCACCTCGCACACTTTAGACCCCGTTCATACCTGCTGACTCGTACGTAACGTAGCCCAGCAGTTTGCGGACGGACCATAAGAGAGTGCAGTTATTTTTGCCAGGGATATCAAAATGTGATACCCATTAGCAACTTTTTTGGTGCTGGATCCAAGCACATGCCAGCCTCAAACCCAGTAGCTGGGCACAGCCAGAGGAGACCCCCAGCATGGTGCAGGACACGCTGCCTGCACGCGAGCTCAAACCCCGGGCACCGACCGCAGCCCCCCAGCCCAGAGCCCACCCCCCCAGACCTCACACAAGGGGTACGGAGGGGGGCACTGGGTTTAAGATGATGTTCGAGAGCAGCGGGCAGTTTCTAAGCGTGGCGTGCTGCTGAGACAGGTTTCAGGAGGGTGCTGCAACACACGCTGGGCTCCCACCCCACCTGATAACGAGTTTGTACCCTGACCCTCAGGTCCCAGCGTGGGAGCAGGATGGGGAGGGATGGATGCAGCTGCGGTCAGCACAAGCTGCAGGAGACAAGCGAAGGTGGCAGTGACGTGCCTGGCACAAGGCTGGGCAGCTGTAAGGGCAGGGACACTGCAATTACTGCCTGCAGCCAGGCAACGAGACAGGCAGGGTAATCAATGCCATAAAACTGTCACAATTCACATCCTTTCTGAGTAAATAAAAGGCAGACATTAAACAAACGAGACATAAACATGATGTGTTAAAGCAGCAGACAAGCATGGTTCAAAAAACAAAGCAGCTTTTCCCCGGGAAGGACCCCCCCATCCCGTGCCAGGGCGATGGGCAGCCCAGGCTGGGGTCCCAGGAGCCGGCACAGAGCTGAACTTTCCCTGCTGCTTATTCCTCCAGCTAAGGGTCTACATTTGCTTAGACGAATGACAATATTTACTGTCAAAGAGAAAGCTTCGTTTACAAAACACTTTCCTGTTTAGCAAAAAAACCCCAAACAATCACAAGAACACTGCAAACCACCGGTAGCCCAAAGGCTGCGCATTTACCCCACCTTGGCCAGCTGCTCCTCTCTGCCCGGAACGGTCCCCAGAACAGCTAATTTTGGTCCTACAGCAGTAGGGCTTTTCCTCCCGAGATGAGGATATGTGTTAAAGATGATATGCAAGTATTTCAGGGCAAGAGGTTCTTGCTGGCAGATAATGAGATAAATAGCAAATAAAGAGAGGCCCTGGCACACAGTGGGCACTGAAGTCAGCAGAGCTGCTGTAATTTACAGCAGCTGAGCTCTACCCCCTGAGTCATAAACCATGACCCTGCGACAACACGTATAATTAAAATACTAATCTCTATGGAAAGCGGATGTATTTAGGAAGACCACAATCATGGCTGAACACAAATAGAGTTTGTTCTCACAGATGCAGGACAGTTTCCAGCAGGTAACAGCTGTCTGTGCAATGATGCTGTGCTGGTTTTGGCTGGGATAGAGTTAATTTTCTTCACAGTAGCCAGTATGGGGCTATGCTTTGGATTTGTGCTGAAAACAGTGTTGATAATACAGGAATGTTTTTGTTATTGCCGAGCAGTGCTTCCACAGAGTCAAGGCCTTTTCTGCTCCTCACCCCACCAGTGAGCAGGCTGGGGGGGCACGAGAAGTTGGGAGGGGACACAGCCAGGACATCTGACCAAAGGGATATCCCAGATCATACGACATCATGCTCAGCAATAAAAACTGGGTGAAGAAGGAGGAAGAGGAGGGACATTTGGAGTTTTAGCATTTGTCTTCCCAAGTCACCATTACATGCGATGGAGCCCCGCTGTCCTGGAGAGGGCTGAGCACTGCCTGCCCACGGGAAGCAGTGAATGCATTCCTTGTTTTGCTTTGCTTATGTGAATGGCTTTTGCTTTACCTATTAAACTGTCTTTAGCTCAACCCACGAGTTTTCTCACGTTTACCCTTCCAATTCTCTCCCCCATCCCACCGAGGGGCAGTGAGCAAGCGGCTGGGTGATGCTTAGTTGCAGGCTGGAGTTAAACCACAACAGATGCTTTCCTCCCTCCCCACTTCGCCCAAGCCTGGGCTGACCTCTTGATGGTTTAAATTAAGCAAAGGCAGAAAAAGCTCTACCTGAAGATAAATACATTCATTAGCAGTGGGCTCTGATATGGCTTCATTAATTTATGGCACCTAAAAACCTATTCTTGAGTTGTTATTGTCTATATCACTAGAATTTGACTCCTGAAAGCCCATTGCTGGTTCGAGTGCTTGATAATTTCATGTTCCTAGGTGGGCACGTCTCAGGTTTGCATGAGCATGTGTCCCCACAGGCACGATCACATCCTTTTGCAGTGATTTTTGAAACTTTTCCCCCACTTTAAATAGGTCATGTACAAGATGATAGCACCATGAGCATTTGGTAGAGTCTAGCTTCATGAAACTAACTCCAGTATTTAGTGACAAAAAGAATGCTACATGGAATAAAGGGCTCTACTCATGGAGCAAGTATCTGGAAGAAGGAAGAGTTGACAATACCCTGAAAATGCAGAGTTACAAACCAAGTACTGTGAGTCTCAGTGAAGGAGGTAGTCACAGCTTGCACTGTGGTATGTCCTGTGATAGTATGGAAGAAAAGAGAACCAAAATGAACTAAAAGTCTGGAAATATTCTAGTTCCTAGCATGCCATTTCAAATGCTTGCATTGAAATTCTCTTTGGAGTGAGATGGTGCGGAATATTTATTACCAGTTACATGCTCCTGCTGCTCCGGTTAGTGTTTACAGGAGGCTGCTTAAAATTCAGAGCAGATGCCTCGCTGTCAGCCTTGCCGTTCCCAGGGAAGTACCCATCTGAGCACCAGTTCCTGAGCAAAATAAACTTCAGTGGAAACCATTCATTTGCTTCAAACTGAACCTTTATTTCAGGTCATGAGAATCATCAAAAGATGTTTGGAGCAATTTGGATGCAGATGTGTTTATTTAATCTGAAGTTATTTGTGCAACTGCATTGTAATACGATGAGAAATGGGAGATAATTTCACAGGGGTTCTGTTATCATCTTCTTTAGCAAGAAAACACTTTGGTGTCCTTTGTCAGGGGCTCAGGCTGGCTTTTTAAGAGCAGTGAATTCACCATCTAAAACACAACAGGGTGTTGCCGCTGAAGGGGGTCAGAAACTCTGCTTGGGGATGTTGGTTTCGGAAGTGCTCTGTGCAGGAGTGTGGGGAGGAGAGGGGTTGGCATCGTTGTGCTTCTGAGGAGCCATCACTGGGACCCAAGTCATGCTCCCCACCTGGGCAGGTGGGGCTTGATACCAAGATGGATGGCCAGACCAGGGCACTTCAGTGGGACACTGCCAGGGATGAAATATTGAGATGCAGCAAGACCAGCAATCATAGACCAAGCCTCCAGCACAGCAGCAGCAAGGGTGCTGCCAGCAGCCAGTGAGCAATGCCTGCTCATCCCTCAGGGATGGCCTTCCTACATCATGGAAGCCACCAAGCAACAGAACAAAAAGCCCCTATTTACACACTATAAGTGAAAAAAAGAAAAAAAAAAGAGCAAAACCCACAAACAGATTTGCAGATACGAGGTTTATGGAGATGGTTCCACACAGCCAGTCTGCCCTTAGCACAAACTGCCCATTTCACTGTCCTGTCCCGTGACCAAGCCTGCCCTGCCAGAATCACACACACTTTTGCAGCACCAGCACTAGTCTCGCTTCACTCCAAAATTATCTAACTATAAGGTTCAAGTGTAATAAAATCATTTCATATACCACTTTTCCCAGAAAACAAGTTTTGGACCAGCCCTACCTGAAGCCAGCCAGCTGCCAGGGAAGCCACCAGGTACCCTCCACCCCTGAGGACATCTCCAGGGCTTTCCAGAGACACCCTGTCCCGGGGCAGGGGGGAGGATGCCGTGGGCGAGCAGGGAGCAAGTCTGGAGGCACTTGCACAGGAGTGCTGGGAAAATTAATCTCAGGTTTGGATATTCTTTCAGTCAAACCTGTAATTGTTTACTGATTTAGAGTTGGGTCACTAGGCACAGCAGCAGTTGCCTGAAACCTAAGACTTCGCTAGAAAGTATTCCAGAAAAAGAAGTTTGTCTATTATGCTTCTAATCAAATGATCTTGAGAAGCCATTGGATAAAACTAAAGAGAACTAGAGAAAAAAAAATTGAAAAATGGGAGCAATGTAATGGAAGGAAAGCAGAGATAAAGTACTGTCTGGAGAGAAGAGTGAGGAAATATGCCCCACAAAATAAATTGAGAAACATGAGAAGACGATGAGATCTCATTTATCTCTCATGCGTTTCTCTTTCAGTGATTGAGCACTAACAGAGCAATAAAAGGGCTGCTCTGAAATCTTCTCTTGTTCAGGATTCACAGGAAGAACACCCAAAGAGCAAGCTTTTAGCACAGCTATGAATATTTTTTAAGGCTTTCCTTAAAAAGAAACAGACACTTGGCATCACCAACTCTGTGTCACCTCTAGAAGTTGCTCATGTCAAGTTTAGGTGAGCAAGTCAGTATTAACTGGGCAATTAAGCATTTAATCTGGACAGCAGGTGCAATGAGAATCCCTCTTTTTTCCCCAATGCTGTAATAGAGAAGCAAACAACTTAATCAGAGAAAGGTTTTGGGAAACAATACCATGATCTTGAACCCTCAAGAAGAAATACAGACAACTTTACAGCTTGTACAAGCATTGACAAAAAAGTCACTTACATTAGTGCTGTAGATTATGAATATTCCCCATTTGAGCCCAGCAGCACGTGAAGACCACAAACATCTTGAGGAAGAAGACCACAAGCATCTTGAGGAACACCACCATGCTAGACCATGCAGCCAAAAAGTGAAATAACCTTTCCCCACTGTATTTATACTCTGCAGTAACGATGCTCCCACTTCCATCTGCCCCTAATTGGAGGACCATGCTCCACCCCACCCTTAAGATGGGCAATTATGTTGTGACTGGGGGCATTCACCTCTCCTCCCTAGCACTGCTTAAGGCTCCTCACAGCCATTGCCTCAAATCAGCCAAGCAGATCTGCCTTCACCGCCTTCCAAAAGCAATGCTGTCCCGAGAGCAGGGCCACCTGCGTGAGTTACTCTCCCGAAGGCTTTGCTGAAGCTGCAGGAGCAATGACCTTAGCAAGGGGGGAGGTCAATCACGAAGGGATGCAGTGCAGCTGCTTGGCTGCTGCCTGTGAGTGGCTGCTGGGTCAACAGCCGTGTTCAGCCTCATGTGATGGAGCCCAGCAAAAGCCAGAGGGTACAACGTAGTTAAGCAAGTTTGTAAAGAGAAAATGTAGCACAGTCGCACAGATATCTTATGAAATGCAATAAAATCTTCTGTGGGCCCTGGGCCAAGAGGAGGGAGAAAGGTCTGCTCATTAGACAAGCCCTGGAAGCTAATCCAGCGGTGACAGTGCAAACAGCAGTGCACGGAGTTTCATTTCCACGCCTTGGTGTTGGAGGCTATTGGTGTGCATTTTAACCATTACACGTTTCCTCAGACCCCATTAAGAAGCAACTGCTTTAATGACCAAGGTGTCTCCTGCCAGTGACAGCTCTTGCAAAATCTTCTCAAGGGATCAATGTTCATTAACGCTCAGCCAAGCAGAGCTCATTTAACCCAAACACGCATGGGTGGTGCTGGGGTGTTTGCAGTATGGGATGCAGTTCCGTATTTTGGGGGCGGTGTCAGGGAATAAACATGAAGAAAACAGTCTCTCCTGACTCATGTGCTGCCGCTACATGAGCTGCCTCCAGACCACGGCTCCGCAGGTGGGGGGAATGTGTTCCCACCAGCCTGGGCGATGCTGCAGGTCACACGCAGCGGTGCGATCACATCGGGCAAGCAGCACGGGCCCGGCCCAGGATGCTTGCTGCTGGGAGATGGCGAATTGGAGTCTGTAATGCAGAAATCATCCTTTCTTTTCCATAGAGTTTAGAGCAAGTCAGAGATCTGGTCATAAAATCCCCACGTGGAAAGAACTAATAAGAAATCATGTTAACTCACACCCAGATTCAGTTGCTGGAGACTGGCCTCATCTCTGCCGCTTGCACGCTCTGCTGCTGGGACCCTGCCCTGGTGAGCAGGCGGTGGCGATCGGGCAGAAAAGCTGCATCTGTTGGTAATGAAAGACGAAGACACAAGACCCGGGAACCCAGAAGATTTCCAGTGATTCTTCCAGTGCAGGCGAAGCCTTGGCACGCACGCACCGTGCCTGCCCAGCCTCAGCGAAGCCAAAAGACCAAACTGTTTAACAGCAAAAGTACTGCGGAGTGTAAAACGTCGCCAGCGGGGACAAACACAAGGATAATCCACGCTCCCCTGGGCTGGGTCCCGTGGCAAACACAGCGTTAATGCTCTGCTGCCCACCTCTGCAGCCCCCAGCCCCCAGGCTTTGTGCTATTTCTGTGCTTGCCGTAAAGTATAATTTAATGTGGTTGCTCCTGGTAACAAATGCTGTCTGGCTGAAGATTAATTATTACAATTTCTCAATCTCTTTTTGAGGAGAAAATAGGGTTTATTTGAAAATGGAGCTTCACAACTTTCCAACTGTCAATGGCAAAACATCGAGGAGAGTGAGAGGGCCTGGCTTGCTGCTCTGCCCTTCCTAACAGCTAAAAATGGGAATATTGCTTTAAACTGTAACGCCTGAATAATCTGGGATGTCCCTTCCCCAGCGTCAGGGCTGGCACAGGCTCGTGCTCTGCCATCGCGAGGAACGGGGCTGGAGGAGCCACCGCACACCGTCCTTGTCCTTAGCTGAGGCTTGGTGCACAGAGAAGCCCAATTCAGCCAAGATTTAATTGTAAATCTTGAATAAATGAGCCCTGGAGGACCAATGCCTCTCCCGCCTTCCCTCAGCCCACACAGCCCCGAGCGTGCAAGTCAGATAAAGTATTTTAAACCAGAGGCTGCGGCTGAGTGGGGAAGAGATCAAAACGTTGGGCGGGCGGCTTCTGGAGAAAGATGCTAAAAATTCGTGGGAGTTTAGGAGGATTTTTCTCCTTTAAGAGGCAATAGCTTTTGTAATGACTGTGCAGAGATTTTATTTTTAGGACTACCTATCTGGAGACTTAGTGTTAGCAGTGCAAAACCTCTCTATTTGCTTTTCATTAGAGCAATTTAATTTGCATTTGGCTAGTATGAAAATTCATTGCTGTCAGCAAGAACAGCAGCAAAAGGCTTGCCTGGAAATCTATGCTGGTGCCCTGTGCTCCGAGCTGTGAGGGCAATCAGCTCTGCAATCACACACTTCGGCTCCCTCCAAAAATGCTGTTAAATTGTACTCTGCCTCCTCTTCCCAAGTAATTCTGGATTTTGTTCAGGAGCTTATGTTGCATACGAGAAATAATATCTTTCCTGTAGGGAACTTCAGGACATGCAAGTGCTAACGGCTTCCAACGTGACAGTCACGTGGCTTAGGATGAGATAACTCTTTTCCAAGAGAAAACAACGGCCAATCCCAGCTTTCTGTACCCCTTAGCCTCCGACGGTTTCCCTATCTGGTGGTGTTTTGGGGTTGAAGTTACCCAGACGTTGCTTTAGGAAATAGTAACACGCATGAATAGATTTCTTGCAATAGTTACGGATCATGGATGGCATTAGAGGCAGAGCACAGGGAAACAAATGACTTTCTGGAGGAAGACATGAGTTGACAGAGACTGTCCCATCACGATAAGAAGATAATGGGCTCAGAAGACAATGGCTCTATTTAATTACAGTGTATGTTATCCTTGTGCTTGCAGGGAGCAAAGAGAGAAGTTCCCTATAGGCACGGTGTTGTGGCAAGGAGGCCCTTTCAGGAAAAAAAAAAAAAAGGTAATGCTAATATTCCAGTTTGTTGGAGAACTTGGGCTATGCTGGTGGTGCTGTAAAGATCTTACCATCTCAGAAGTTGATGGAGTGTGTTCAAATAAAAATCCAAGGTGATGCCACGGAAATTCTGTTTGAAGCAGTGAAAAACTGCCTCCACGAAGTGGATGTGGCAATAAAATTCAGGAATATTGTTGCCACACTAATGTTATGATTGAAATGATTGCAGAGCTAAATATAATCAACAATGCCAGCAAACGAGACAACCTCTGAAGGTATGAATGACAGCGCAGGAATTTTCTCGAAGAGCAGGACCCGAGCCTCCAGCGGGTTCCTCTGCGGTCCCGGGGTTTGCTCCCGCTGCATCACCGTGTTCCACCTCCGGTTTCTGCCTGAGGCCGTCATCCCGGAGCAGCCTCTGCTGTGCTGGAATTTCAGGCTTGGGCCACTGTGTCCCTGTTAACTTCTCCTGCGGTTCAGCTCTTATATTTGCCACCTTCACTAAGTTTACGTGCCCCCCCGGGCTGTTTCTGAGGCTTGATGGAGAACTTCCCAAAACCCCTGCCTTTCCCCGTTTTGACTCCCTCTGCAGTGCCTTTTCTTCCGGGTCCTCGTTAGCATTCAGGCACACATCGGTGGGGTTATGTCTTCAAGGTTAAAAAATTCTGATGGCAAGTCAGATTCCTGGTCTGAAGTTTTCCTTTGAAGTCTCTTTCGAGCCGCGGGGGAAGGCAGCCGGCGGGGAAGCGCCGTGCAGAATACTGACACCGGGCACAGCCCACGAACCCGTGCCCAGAGACACGGAGCAGCGATTTCTGCTGGGGCAGCTGGGTCCCACGCTGCGGGACTTCCCTCCCAATGGAGAGGAAAAATGAAATCGTCGAGTAGTGAACAATAGGAAAATTAATCATTCAGACTTTTGTTTTCAAAACTATAGCTGTTCATCCACTTAATATTCATGAAAGGTAACTTAATATGTAATGTACAATAAATTAAAGCCTTTATTTCAGTGTCCTTCTGCTCTTCCAGCAGAGTGCATGACATACACTGTGAAACGGAAAGAACAATTAGAATTCATCTCTGGGAAAGAAAACTAAGTAATTACCATTAAAAAATCTTTCTGCCATTTCCTATCAAGCGAGCAAGTCCGCTAAGGTATTATCAGCAATCAATAGCAACGTACTTCAATAACTGATGATAAGAACTCGTCAGCTGGTTAAATTGACCTTACGGCGTGATCTGTCTGAGTGCACCAGAAGATGCTGCAAAGCCTCCTTCAGCAGAGCTGTACCCAGCCCGGCGTGCAGAGGGAAAGAGCTGAAGCCGTTCGAATCCATATCCACCTTCCTGGCAGGGAGGTGCTCGTGCTGTCGCAGGTGGTAATCCAAGCACAGAAACAATGCAGGCTTCAGCATTTTCCCTTTAAATTACTTAGGGTTTTCAAGTTGGAAATTTCTGTCATGTTCTTTCCTAAAAATCCGCACGCTGCCCTGCACCGTGAGAAGTGGCTGCGGCTGGAGGTGAATCCCTGCAATCTGCGTTTCAGTGTGTGGTCTTGGGATACTGCCGGACCAAAACTGTCGGGTAAAACCCTCACTCAACAAAACAGACAAGCACAGCATAATTTAATATCAATGGCTGACATTAAATATGTGAAGAATTCGCTTAAGGCTGTGTCTGTTTATTTCTGGTGGGCCGGGGTTCCTGATCGGATGCAAAACCTCAGCAGGGAGGACCTGGGCTGAAGGGCCCCTGCATTTTCTGCCAGACAGTTTGATTTTCTGGGGGAAAATACTTTTGATCAATTCTTTTTTCAACTGTTATTTGCTGAAATTAACTGAGTTTTGATTGGAAAATAAGCTTAGCCAACTGCTTTATTAGCCACCGGAAATTGCTTTGGCTAATTGACAGAGGAAATACTGGAAGAGAAATCAAGACCTGGAAAATGTTACTTAACAGGAATAGTTCAGCTCCCCTAAACCACATTAGCTTTCCATTTTGTGGCGATATTGAATGCAGGAATGTTATAGGCTCTTTTTCAAAGGGAAATAGTAGAAAATTTTCCTAGTAGTGGAAAGTGATTGCATTACATTTTATTTCAATAAGATGATTTATCCAAGTTTGTGACTGAGAATATGAGTTCTTGAGGTGTAAAAAACAAACCTGATTATTTGATTCGCTCTCTTATGAAATTAAAGGTTTATTACTTGAGATGAAGAAGGCGGACTGGGGTGGCAATTTGTTCCCAGCCACCCAATGCCCACGCTTGCCTCTCAGTAAATTCCTCCCAGATGCTGAGAGGTGGAGAGTGCTGATGGTGAGATGTCGCGTGAGGAGCCCGGGTCTGGCACGGGCGCTTGGCTGCCACCCGAGCAGGCACACATGCAGCTGGGGGTGTCCTGGCACGGGCACCGCCGGCACGGGCAGCGCAGGCATGGGCAGCGCAGGCACGGGCAGCGCAGGCACGACGCCTGGCTCCGATGCCCCATGCCAAAGTGGCTGAAACGTCTCCTCTGTGGTTTTATTCTGAACAAAAGCTTTCGCCGGAAGGGGAGGACAGACCTTTTGTAATTTTTCTAAAGAGGCCGCAGATGTGCTGGCTGTTCCTCCTGCCCATCCTCCCAGCACATCCTCCCAGCACAGCCGACCCAGAGCAGGTACATTTCAATGTGAAACTGCCACAAATAAAGCAGGAAGAGAAGCGATAGAGCTGGTCCTTCCCCATCCCCTCCCCAGGGCTGTGCCCAAGCCACTGGGCGTGATGGATTCGGCCCCTCCAGACCTTAATCATCCTTCGCTTTAGCTGCTGACAAGGTGTGGAAATGAATCCCCTGGGCTGGGCTCTGCCCAGCTCCCGTGGGAGCCCTGAGGCAATCGCTTCCCCATCCCATGGCTCCGCTCCGGGGCTGAACCCCAAGGGCTGGCATCCACCAGGAGAAGCAGAGCCCATTCCCAGCGTTGGCTGCCCTGCCAGTGCTGTGGCAGCGGGGTCCCTGCCCGGCCGCTCCATCACGCTGACAGCTCCTGAAAAACCATGGCTGCCAGCTGCTCTGCACGGTGGTTTGGCTGCCAGGCTCCCAATGGCACCATCAATCCCACCCTGTCAAGGCTTTTTGTCCCTTACAGTGGTGAAAACAAAAGCAAATTCAGGCAGCAGCTATGAAAGAAAGAAGAGAAAAGGAAAGGAAACCTCCAGGTGCGCGAGGAAGGCGAGTCAAGCGATCGAGCCCCCCGTCAGACCGCCAGCACGAGGTGCTGAGGGGTTTGCCTGGGTGCACGGCGCTTCCCGAAGGGCTCCTGGCACTCAGAGCCCACCTGGTCCCCGGTGGGCTGGACCGACTTCTCCTCCCGTCTGTATTTCTGCAGGCACGATGAGCAGGACGCTGGCGAGCCGCCTGCCCGGCTGCCCCTTCCCCAGGCGAGCAGGTGCCTGCGGTCGGACAGGTTCATGCCGAGCTGCTTCTCCAGGTGGGAGTTTCGTGGGCTGGGTCAGAGCTGTGGACACCGTGCGTCCTCACCTGCCCCTGCCCAGGTTCAAAGTCAACAGGAGATAAAGACAAGAGCTCCGAGACGCTGATGGCCAGTGCCTGTTCCTAATGAGAGAAGCCTCACATTGGATATTTTGGTTTAGCACACTGCCTGCAAATAGCACTGTACACATGTACTGAAACAGAGAAAGAATCATTTCAATTCACGTGGTATGGCTTGGCCTTAAGTTTCCTCTACGGTGAATTATTAGCTTGGTGATAAATACATTTTGTCATTTCCTACATCATAAACATTTATTTCTAGTGCTAATTAGAACAGATTCATTGTTGCAGAAGTTATAAGTATCTATAAAAGCTTGCAGTTGTTTCACTAAGCACTCTGCAGGCAGCTGTGCCCCCACAAATCTGGAATACGGCAGCAGATGGCAGGTATTATTGTACAATGAGCCAGAAAGGCTGGGTTATCCGCTTACCTGGGTAATTAAGGAGTTTGGAGAAAAATGTTCAGCTAAGGCAGAAATATTAATATTACATCCCTCCTGCCTAGGCAGGCTCTGCTTTTGAGCTTTAAGTTCACTTTCGGTTTTGAAAGCAGAAGTACAAGGGATGGCACAGAAAAGGAGCTTTTCCAATTGCTCATGCGTTCGAGGGATCTTCAGGGCTTGGGGGTTTTTTTGGTTGGTTATTTGTCGCTTTAATGAGGGCTAAAACCATTTTGCTGTTGCTTTCTGGTGCTCTGGTAGTAACCAGAAACATTATTTTCATCTGTGTTTTCTGAGTGTTATTGTTGAGCATGGTTGTGCTCGACACAGTCAATAAATGCTGGAGAATAAAATGATATATAAAACGTTTAAGACACAAGAGCCTGTGTAGCAAACCTTACCCACAAAGCATGTTTTTCCTGCTGGCTGTGAGCCCCAGGGACAGGGGATGTTTCAGCAGCTTCGCCATCGTCGTCCCTTTTGATGCACGCAGCCGGAGGATGGTTTGCTCGGCACAGAGGTGACTCTGGGCAGCAGATCCTACAGGCATCATCAGATTTAAAGCCTGCGTGTGCCCTCGTGCCATAAACACAGCGCTCTGCTGATGGGAAACCTTTCATACTGTTACAACGTGCACCATAAATTACTGCAGGTGAAAGCATCCCAAATGCCAGCTGATAACCAGCCAGCGCTGACGTTTGTGCCGTGGCAGGAGCGGGGCCGTGGGGACCAGCAGAGAGACGCAGCTCTCGCAGACTCCCCGGTCCTCAGCTGAGTCCCAGGGGCTGGTGCAAGGCACAGGGCAGCCCAGGTTTGTTCCTCTGCTCTTGGAGGCCTGTCCAAAGGGGGGGGGGGGGAGGGTGGGCTTTGGTGCTAGGGGTTTGCATGGGGATCAAAAGGAAAAGCTTGAGACTGGGCATAGCGAATGCAGACATACCTGAGCAAACCTACCTTGAAATTGTGGAATTTGGCCCTCCCTGATGCAGCACAACATCTCAGCAGAGGTGTGCAGAAATCCCTTAGCTTACATTGTACACAGAACTGTAAATGGACCCCATTTCTGCTTTGACTCCCCTACTTCATGCAGTATTTACACTGGCATAGAGTGGGTGCAGAAACAGTTGTAACATAAACCAAGAGGAAAATACTGAAATTAACATTAAAAGTCTTGCCTAATTTTGTCTTGGAAGACATTGGACCAATTTCTTGTTTTGGTTATAGTCAATAACTCTGTTCCAAGGTGTATTGCCAGGATCATCTGCAGAGAGAATAAAGTTCACAGGCAGACTCCCAGCCTGATGAAGACGCAGTTCAGCTCAGGCTTTACCGTGCAATATTCCTCGTACAGTGATGAACTCAGAGCCAATAGCAGGGCAATTTCTTCTCAGGATCTCATTTGGGCCAAAAATGACAAATGTAGCTGCTAATTTAATTGTCTATTGAATTGCCTTTCTCAGGGCTGGCCCAAAAATCAATGCATGGAGATACGTTGGCTGCATGTTCCCAGCATTATATATACCCCCGAATAAACCCGCATCTACTTTTAGTCAATTGCAAAACAGTGTAAGATGATAATAAAGACTGAACACAAATAGGCTATTTGGCTGAAATATCTGTAATTTAAAATGTGAATGTTCCTGCTTCCACAGGAGCTGAACCGAAAGGTCACGCACTGCTTGCTGGCAGCACGAGGCAGGGGTAGGGAAGCCCAGTGAGCAGCAGCAAGCGTGGCAGTGGGTCTGCCACGTGGGAACTCACACGGTGAGCAAATCCATGCCCGAGTGGGGAAACATTCCGAGGAAAGGACTGCATGGTGTGAAATGCAAGCCCCGGAGAGCTGCACGGTGCTTGCTGCTGGGGTGAGTTTTAATAATGAACTTGAGCAGCCAAACCGCTGCAGAGCTGGGCAGAAAGGCAGCTTTGACTGGTGCAATGACACCCGACAGTGCAGCCTGGGCTGGACCCAGAGGGGGTTGGGGACGCTCTGCAGAGCTGCTCGGGCCCCGGGTGAGCGCAGAGCACCGCGCGTTTCCCGAGGGCTGACGTGTGCCGGCAGCATCCCGCCATCGCAGTCAATCCCAGCCTGCAGCACCGCGGGACCCTGGCCACTTTACAAGGCTGGGTGCAACAGGGCTCCCAGCGCATCTCCAGGTCAGTTGTTCCTTACGCAGGAGAGAAGTGGAGACACAAGAACTGGTTTGGTTGTCAAGTGTGTTGTTTCCCATGGGCAACATTACCCATGTTTTGTTGCTTTAGCTCTTTAGATCACTTAATTTGTTTCAGACTAATTACTGTTTCATTATGGTGGTATGCCTACTGCGAGCATAATTTCAAATAATTAAAAAAAGTGGATATGCAATATAGTCCTTGAGCTTTGGGCCAGATTTTTGCTTAATAATTTAATTTAAAATTCATGCACCCCCCCCCAAGCATCACAAGCTCCCTCTGGAAGTCCGAATGTGTTTCTCTCTGAGCAACACTTACATAGCCCTCAGTACTTGTAATGTAACGTTACGCACAATGTAATGTAAAAATGCTATTTTCTCATCAAGAGCACAATGTCAGAATTATTTTCCTCTTGTTCTTTAAGATACCTGTGCTTTCCCATCCTCGATTAAATGTCAGGTCACACTGGGTATCCAATCAAAGCTGGAGCCGTTTCAGATCCCATTTCACATAAGCACGGGGAGGAATGCTGAATTTTTATCACCTTTTTTTTTAAATTGAAACCTCCAGGACTGAGAACAGACATATCCAGCCCGCAGAAAAACAACGCTGGGGCTGCCTGCACCCACCACCACAGCCTGCCCCGAACTAACCCTGCGCAGAGCTCATTGCCTCCTTCATGCACTATGTTCCACTGAATTAAGCTCAAAGATTAAAGCAATAAGAAAATAAAATTGAATTAACTTGATGAGAATGCAAATAATGTCATTTGTAATTAGATCTTTTGTCTTCCCATTTCATTCCCTGCTCTTTTATAGTCTTTCTCTTTCCAGCTTTTGTGTCTTCTCCTCATCCCTCTTATGATATTTTTTTTTTAAATCCCTTGCTAAGCTCTGAATAACATGTCCGCATTATGTAATCCTCAGACAAATAATTAACTGAGAGCGTCCGTGGCAGCGGAGCCAGCTGAGGATGGCAATCTTTCCCTGGCATCGCTGCTGCCTCGGCCTCTGGTTTCTGACTGCGGCATCCCCCAAAGCCCAAACGCACCAGACCCGCTGTTCCCAGCAAGGGCACCGAAGGCGAAGAGGATTAGCCCCGAAAAGCCATGTGAGACAGCAAGGAGTGTATCGGGTTGTTGGAAACCAGCCTGAATTGTTCTGCAA
Source organism: Balaeniceps rex (assembly GCA_013401315.1). NCBI lineage: Eukaryota > Metazoa > Chordata > Aves > Pelecaniformes > Balaenicipitidae > Balaeniceps > Balaeniceps rex. The sequence continues at coordinate 65,231 of VYZW01066186.1, forward strand.
ACGCTGCAGCGGCGGCTGGAGAGCAGCACGGTGGGGGACACCTCCGCGTTGCCCCCGGCCGTGGGGCTCTGCAGCTCCCAGCCCCGTGCCCTGTGCTCCACCCGACCGAACCCCCCCACGTCCTCCCAGTGCTGGGGGTCTGTGGCTGCCGCCTTCCCCTTGCTGGCCTGGGGCATAACATCCCCAGAAACGCAGAGACTTGTCCCTCCAGCTGTATCTGTAAACCTCCATCATTGCCCCTGGAAGAGGCTTCACCAGCCCAAGCACCCGGGGCTTTGAGGAGCATCACCGGCACAGACACGTGAACCGGGGGGCGGGCGGCAGAGGGCTGACGGGCCATGGCTCCAGTTCTCAGTACTCCACATTTTTGCAAGGCAGAAACTGGATGGAAGTACCTTTAAATGAATGCAACGTCTATCCTAGCTACATGTGAAGAGCTGATGCCTCTATGGACCTGACAAAGTGAGCAGCCAGGCCAACAAATGACGGTACATGATTCATCTGCAATGAAAGTCCCTTTCTTGTTGCCTGCTCTCGCTGCGGTATCTCAGGGTTGAGCGGAGAACTCAGCCTACCTGTGCATCGCTCCCACGCACGCGTTCCACACCAATGAGCTGCTGTGCACGAGGATCGGCGACGTCTCGTAGCAGAGCTGCAGACGGAGGCTGAGAGCCTCTGGCTCACTCAGAGAGAGCTTTAAAAGCAAAGAGGGGAAATATTTGTTAGGCTAGCAGCCCTGTTGGGTTAAAACAGAGCCTTAGAGTGTTTACAGGGTAAACAAAACCCATGAACCCCAGGGGAGGGGAAGCATCACCCCACTCTCCCGGCACGTGGGGCAGGGCCCGCCCTGCTACAGCAGGCAGCCAGCTCCGGTCTGTCTGTCCTCTTTGGAGACCGGCATTAGACCTTACATCTTGGATGTCTGACAATGGCTCAGAAAAAGTCAAGAATCCCGAGGCAGTTCAGGGCACCACATGTTACTGTGCCCAGCGTGCCTAAAGCCACAGAAGAGGAGCGAGGGCCGCGGGGACCGGTGAGCAGACATGCTCTCCTCTGCTCCGGGCAGGGCTGGGGAGCAGCAGCTCACACTGGAAGCACAACGACTTCGGGGGGATTTTTCACTGAGCTTTGTAATTCCATAGTCCCAGCACCCACGTGCTGCCATTTCTCCCAGACTGCTCTCGATCTTGGGCGCCCACGACCGTCAGTGATTTCCGTTTTGTTTTGCAGAGGGTAAAACCCAAGCATGCAGCTCACGGCCGGCATGCAGCAACCAACAGGAATTCGACCAGGGACCAAGAGAAAGAGAAGAGCAGCACTGTCCTCTGGGTACCCCCAGTTCCTTCTGTAGCAGCTGTATGCAGGGAAGGCTCTGATCAAATTACCTCCCAAGCACACTGACTATATTTGCCTAGAAGCCTAGCTTTCATAACTGCATTTTGTAAATTGAGAAAGATGACAGCTCCGTTTTCAGCATCCTGTTTCAGCTCCTGCCAGGCTGGTTTTATCACCCAGCCGGCGCTGCTCCCATTCATTCATACCTAGATGCTTTTGCTGTAGCTAGTGTTCTATGATGCATACTTTTGGTTTCCCTAAATTGGATTATTGCAATCCGAGGCCTTTTGGGCTGCCCGCAGACTGTTCTGGCACAGCGCAGTGCTGTAGCTCAGCGTAACACGCAGAAATTTCAGCTCTGATCCCTGTTACGGTTAATCTTCATCCACTTCTTGCAGAGAGTGGATTGAGGTAATGCGATACGGAATGCTCTGTCCCGCTCACCCAGCAGGAATCCCCCTCCTTCCCCGTATCATTCCTGTCATTTGGAACCAGGCTGGCAGAGCTGGAGCATGTCCGGTTCGTGATCTTAGCCAAACTCTGAACTTACTCACAAAGAAGATGCCACCAGGTTAAACAGAATTTTCCCTTTCTGAGCTGAGTCGCTCTTGGTCGGGGTCTGCCCGTGGTTCTGCTACGGCAGCTCACACCCCCTCCTCCACGCTCACAATAACCCCATCCCTGGGCTGAGCTTGGTGGGACCCTGCTGACAGCCCAGCCCTCAACCTGCCACTGCCTCGTTCAGCAAGAGGTACCCAAGACGTGGCTTTCTTGGTGTATGTACCTAGAAAATAGGACGTGAACATTTGATTGGGGGAATAAGAAATGTTTTCCTTTCCATGCCACTTTATAGTAGTTTGAGTTGATTTCTAGATTGTCATTTGTAATTAACAGCAGACATTACTGCTTCTAATTCCTCATTTTATTGTCCTCTGATGCAGAACAATTTCCGTGGTATAAGAGCATTTGCCGGGCTGTGCCCCACGCTCACAAGGGTGGGAGACGACATGGCATTCGCTTTGTAAAGAACCATTAAAAGTGACTGCAGGAGTCAATAAGCTAACAGCTTCACTTCGGTTGCTTTATCAGTATTGATTCAGTTAATAATTATTTATCTTAATCCTAGGCCCCCGGCAGCTGCCAGTTTAACCCTTTGGAGGAGGCACGTTATGGAGTCAGGCAGCCGCCCAGCTCCCAGGCTGCAGGGAGGTTTTTCTCTGTAATTAAATCCCTTAGTGATTTTCTGCTGTGATAGCCCAGGCGCTCGCGCCCGATGACTGAGAAGAAGCCAAGATAAATGGCAGAGCAAGCAGCCCCTCTCTGGGAAGGGTGCAGGGGAAGGATGCGAACACCGACCCCGCTCAGAGGCAGCGGGGCTGGGAGGGACCGGAGCATCCCTGCGCCCGAACGTCGTCCCAGTGCTGGCACCCTGCCCCTGCTGCCCTGCAGCCGGGGTCTGCCCCCACCCAGGCAGTATCCTCCACTGCACTGTTTGCTGCCAGGGCATTTGTGCGTGGCGGCATTGCTGGGCTTGATCTGCCCCTTTGCTCGCCTTAGCCTCCTACACAATACCTTCCTCCTCCATTGACTCTCCAGACCCAGCAGCATTAACCACTAATTTCCCATTTATTCTTGATAAAAAACGTTCTTTAACTCCTAATAGCTTTCCTAAAGCCATAACCTGCTTTGTCTGTTGTTTAATAGGAAATCAATATTGTTGTAATACAATGAAATTAACATTGATTTATCTCATTCTAACTGGCAGCTAAACCAATAAGGCATTAGTCCATGTGCTCCTTCCAGGAGGTCCAGTAGGCTTCTTCAAGCCTGATGTGTTTTTCTTTGCTAATAATTAATTACAAAAATCTGGCATAAGGCTTGCAAAGGGGATTAGGCAGAATAACTACTTGCAGCAGTTTTCTAAATTACTGCAAAAGCGGAACCTATCAAACTGAGACTCATTTTGAATGTGTTCATGCTGGCAGGCACAGGCTGTATAAGGACATCCACAGTGCTTGTGGGGGGCTGGGCACGGGGGCAGAAGCCACCGGCACGTTGTGCCTGCTCATCACGACCGTTTCAGCTGGGTTAGGAAGGCACGCAGAGCCCTCGCCTCCGGAGGCACGGCCAGGGTGCCTAGAAAGCTTGAAGAGGGGACCCTGATTTACACCATAGCCATCTAATTGTCATCGCTGGAACGTCCTGATGCGCATCCTACGGGTGCCTGTTCATCCACCTAAAACGTGCGTTTAGAGGGGACTCTCCATCCTGGAGACGGGCGGCTTCTCTGCAGGGGCAGGTTTGTGTGAGCAATGGTGTTGCTACCCTGCTAGTCCCAGCCCCGGCTGCACGGGTGAAGGGTCTGTCCCTGCCACATACGCAAGCAGCAGCGCGCAGGCTGGAGAGCTGAGCTTGAGGTGTCCACGCTGTGCTATGAACGCTTAATTGGCTAAACAGCTTCTGTAATTACATCAGTAAAACCTGCTGCATGAGAACCCCCTAACCTGCAGCTTCAGGGTGTAAATTGTGCATCCCACTGGATGAGGATGGACCTGCCCGCCCTGGGATCATGTACCAGTGTCCTGTCGCTTTGCTGGAGCTTTTGCTCCAGTGGTTGGTGGTGGATCAGCCAACAAGACATCAAAAGGTGAAAATGGGTTTCGCACCAGGGCAAAAGGACATTTGGCTCTCACTCGGAGGACTGGGAGAGCCATTTCTCATTCTAATAATGCAGTGATTAACTTTGAGGCAGGAGGGGATACTCCTCTGAGACAGGAACGCTCTCAACTGCAGTTTACATGGGATCTACAGTAATTCTGTTGTATTAATATAATTACCAGACAATCCATTTCAATAACATAATCACAACCCATATTTCATTCCTCAATTACTGTTCTGATTAGAACAGTTTCTAAGACATAACCTCCTCACAAACCCATCACTAAAATGATTTTTAAAAGAGAACAATCCAATAATTATTCTCACCATGTTAAGCCAATTAGCCCAGTGGCAACGGAGCAGAAAGATGTTTTTCTTACTGGCTCCTTGTCAGCAGTGGAAAGAGAAGTTTCAGCGGAAGAACACATCCCTCTTCAGAGGCCTTTTTTAAAAACTTGCAGTCTTTGAAATAACGAACGCGCCGGGACAAATCAGCCCTGAGCAGCAGAAGACGACGCGCTGACGGCGTTGCCCTGGCAGAGAGTTACCAGCTGGGGTTTGTCCACTCCCGCCTCCCCCACCACGTCCCACCAGCTCCCCCCACCAGGTACCTGCGGCCATGCCCCTTCAGGCAGCACTTCACTGCCCCGGGTGGGGACCGGTCCCTCATGCACACAAGACATGCCTGGGCTGCCAGGCGCTGCCCAGTGCTGCCCGCTCCCCACCGCTTTCTGGAGACCCGGCTCCATAACCCTGTTTCTCCAGTCCCGCAGTTCTGCCTTGGCTGCCCTTTCCCGTTTTACTGTGGTTTTTGCCAGTATTTTTCCTGCTCCACCTCCCTGCACTTCCGCAGCGCTGGACAAGCTGCTGCTGCAGAAATCTTCCTGCCTGCCCCTTGGCCAGGAGCTGCTGCCCGCCCTGCGGGGAGGCCGTGCCGTGCAACCAGGAGCCTGCAAAGCCTGATGTCTGCTCAGGCAGCGTACTGCCCTGCACCCCTGCTCCTGCCACCTACCACCTTTCAGTGCTGAGGACGACCCCGGGTTTGGCCAACCACTGCTTCTGCGGCCGGTGGAGGGAAGGGAGGGTTAGAGAAGCCGACAGCCATGCTCGCGGAGCACTGAGCCTCCTAATTACACCCTCGTTAAGAGCTCTCGCTGCTTGCTTTTGCCTTCAAACCATCTGCAGCGCTGACAAGCCACCTCGCCGGGACATGGTTCACAGGCAGCACGGTGCCCACCCCTCTGCCAGCAGCCACTGCCCCCTGGGAGCCCAGGCGCCCCGGGGATGGGCACAGGCAGGCCGGCTGCGGGCTCTGCTGAGCGGGGACCCTTGTGGGGGCAGCTCCCCGGCCAGGCGCAGGCAGGGGGTGCTCGGTGGGACGATGCCTCCGTGGGCAGCTCTAAGTCTGCCCCCAGCTCCATGTGAGCAGTCACGCTGTTGGGATGCTTGTTTTGCTGCCCGGGAGCTGGATTTTCCCCAGGCAATGCGTGGGGCAAAGGAAACCCACGCATGTTTTTGACACCTTATCTAAGCAAAATATAAAATCTAAAGTTTTGAACTCTCCCTGTCTCAGAGCCTGGTCTGTTCTGGGCTGGCATGGGAGCGGGTAACGCCACCCTCCCGCAGGTCTGACAGCCACACTCACACCTCCTGGCTCCCGGGAGATTACCTTCTCCAGCGCTGCTCCAGACACCAGCCCTAAATGTGCTAAATTTAGGTAAATTACATTTCCAGCTGTCCAGGAGATCACGGCAACATGCGAGGGAAGAATCCCGCTTGCCTCAGCACTCGAATTAAAGAGCAGAAATACAATTGTTTGCCATAAGAAAGCCGTTCAGAAAGCTCCATATTATACATTACCATGTTATACATGATGGTTTTGCACTGCAGTCCTCCGAGATTGTAATGAATAAAATCTTGACAACATTCTCTCCTGCATTAATCATTTTAAGCTGATCCTACAGGATACAAGGGCAAATTAAATTCTATTTGCAATTTCATGCATGACGCACAGGCGCGGACGATGCCTGAGCTAGCAGTTTTTCAGTAAGACAAGCGTGTAAGTTGCAATTATGCAGTTACTTTCTCCCATGTGCCAACACTCTTATTACTGACAAATTTATAAATGAAAATGTATGAATGGTATTAAATTCACCTTCAAGGATGTAGCAAATTAAAATGAATAACTTCTAAGACTGTATTTGAAGAAAACACTACTTTTAATGGTTAAAATGACAAATGGAAGCTCCGTGCCTTTCCAGGGCTGCCCACACAGCCTGCTTTCCTTGCGTGACCTGACGTGCCCTGTGGAGACCAGGAGGCTCCGACCCCGACCCATGCCTGCATGGCTCTTGCAGGCAGCTGCCTGCTGCAGGCAGGCACCCGCTGGAGGCAAGCGCCGTGTCTCCCACCAGGCTGCGAGCAGCAGGGGGGCAGAGGCGCACACCAGCTCTGGCGGGACGGGGTGCTCACCAAGACCCGTCCTGATGTACTCCCATCAGGAGTGCTGGGTGAGAAACCCCGTCCCAAGCTGGCAGGGCCATGGGTGCAGGCAGCTCACGGGCAGCACAGGGATGGCTGTTCAGGACAGCAGCCTTGGCCCGGGTGGGCTTTTCCAGACACTTTTGGCTTCTAGCACTTCCAGGGTGCTTTCTTCTCCTTTTTAAACTGGAAATAACTGGAGGAGCCCAGCGATGCAGAACAGCCCAGTGCCAGGGCTGCAGAGCCCCACAGCTCGTTAACAGCTTCTGAAACAGAAGAAAGCAAGGCCTCTTTTTTCCCCTCTTAGCATTTCAAAAATCCTTTCATCACTGTCAGAAAAGCACAGGGCTCCTGCTTCCAGCTCTCTCCCTCCCACTCCAGTGGCTGGACCATACAGCCGTGCAAGGGAGAGCCGCTGTCCCCGCCGGGTCCCCGCATCTCACAGAAGCGGCCTGCATGGCCTTTCAGCAAGCCCCCGAGCGCCTGATGGAGCCGTGCTGGAAGTCCCTCTCCTGCAGAGATTTACAGTTACCATCTGACCTGTTAAGGCAACAGTCTGTCACTTCTGCAAGATTAACGGTATCTATTCAGGCTGACAGAGGCTCATGCTGCTAATTTTACATGATCTGCAGCCCTAACGTCTTCTCACTTTCGGAGATGTGCAAGCGCAGCATATGTAAGCTATGGTATCGCTGCATGGTCTTTCTGAGCAGTGCAGCACGGGTGTTTATTAAAGGTTTCTATCTAATGAGAGATTGCAGCCCTGGCTTTTCTTTATTTTCCATCCTGCACGACTGAGTCCCAGACAGCCTGCTCCAGCCTGAAGGCAACCGGGACTTTTTTGGATCAAGAACAATACTGATGCGAAGTTCCAGCCTAACTTCACTAATCAAACACAGCAATTTTCTAAGCGGCAGCTAATTACCAGCTTTCTGGACCCCTCATAGGGGAGAGCTTGAAAAGCAACAGCCACAGGTATGGATGCACATGGGGAAGCCAGCAGCAGGCAGCCTGGAGGAGCCCAGTGACGCACGCAAGGTGTCTTGGCATAGCATGAATGGTCCGATGTTGATTCAGGGTTTTAAATAGAAGCAACACTAGGAAAGCGAAGTAATAATAGAGGTAATAATAATCCAAGTGTGCTCACTGCCTGTTTGTAGGGTCAGCAGTGCCCTTGATGTGCTGACACTGCTCTGCTTGAGCAGTTTCATTAGGCACAAGAAATGTCTGGTTCACCCCTCAAGCTCCCTGGCACGTCTGTTGGGAGAGATTTACTTCCCTGGGGCTGCCCAGCCCCACGCGATGCAGGAGTCGGAGGAGCTGCTGGTATCGCCTGTTTGTGGCAAGGCTGGCAGCCCCGGCTCCCTGAGCCATCTAGCACCCTTCGTGGTACCCAGCTCGTCCTCAAATGGCTTCTTGGCTCCCCCTGCACAGCGTCTGCACGTGGCTTCCTCAGTGGCAGGGAATGGCAAGGGAAGAACTGGCAAAAGTCTCCTTTTCAAGCTTTACCACAGTGCTAACCATTTTTTAAAATGCTGTTCTCGGTTTTGTTGTTTCCTTTTTCCAAGGTCCCAGCCCCTGCAGTCGAGTGATGATGTGAGTTTCTCACTCCAGCTTTCACAGGGTAAATGTTCAAAACAACTGAAGCGAACTGGAGGGAGGGAAATAGAGCAGAGCTGGTAAGTAGGATGTCTCTCTGGAAGGCACATTGGAGTCAAAATACAGGTTACGGAGAGTAAAGAAGGGGTACCTGGTGGGTACTTGAGCCGGTGTCTTGCACACCCTTCCCACGCCCCAGTGATACTAGCCAGCTCTGGAGAGAGCATGGGAAAAGAGCCAGATAACAAACCTTCATCTCAGAGAAACGCCTTAAACTTTCCTTTGGAGCAATTAAATTCCTGCCTAAGTACTCCCCAGCCAGCCAGCCCCGTGATCTCCTGTCCCTCTCCATTGCGCAGCGTATGCTGATCATGCTCCATGCAAAAGTTCAAAGCCATTTCCAGATGCGTTTCTAAGGAGGCCTGTGTTAATCAGGTTATAATGCGATATGCGTTTTAGTCCTCTGGAGGGGAAACTTACACTTTTCTTCAAAGCAGTTTTCTCTGATAACTTATAACCTTTCCCCCTCCATCTTTCTTCTCCTTCAGTGTTATTTCCCCACTGGGAGGAAGCGATTTTTGTGAAGTTATAACATACAATATCATACACCAGACTCCTCCGCTTTGGTCTTTCTCAGTGCATCAGCTGCCGCAGAGCCCTGAAAGCATGCAGGGCCCAGCGCGCTGTACTGCAGCTCCTGCCCCGCTTCTCCTGCTGGGCCCCACCGGGCACACCTTCCTGTCCCCATGTTTCCCCCCCCATTATCTTAGATTACAAAATTCATTGCCTCAGACCGCACAAAGCTTGGTAAGACCCTGGAAAGGATCAGGCATCAGTGCAGATCACAAGGCAGCCCGGAAACCTGTGTGTGCTTACAGTGCTGCTCAGCCCCTCGCAGCCTTTGTTTGCCTCCGCTTCTCCCTCCTCTCTCCCCGCTCCGTGTTTGTTATTTATCCCTGCAATTAGATCAGCCAGCTCTGCAGCACGTTCACGAGGGCATTTGCATGAGAGATTATCTGCGAGGCACAGCAGCCGGTGCTGTCGGGATCTGCCTCCCACGCACCCCGCGCCAGCTCTGCAGGAGCCCGTCCTGCACGGGCACCCTGCGCGAGAGGCCACCAGCCCAGGCACATGGCTGCCCCACGGAGCGAGACCCCTGCAGCCCCCAGGATGCTGTGCCAACACGGCTGGGCTGGGACCAGGAGCCCCCAGGCTCGTCCCAAGGAGCCTGTTCCCTGGGTTCGCTCACCCCACAGCCAGGTGCTCCCCTGTGTCAAGCAGTGACCCTGCTGCAGCTGGACACACGCACAAAAAAAATCACAAGTCCACATGAAATCTTAAATGTAAGTGAAGGCATCAGGCACCAGAGAGGGAGCACACCAGATCCGATAGCAGGCTTGTAACAGGCTGAAACCTCTTCAATGCAGCCGTGCAAAATCATCCTGCACTCCAGCCCGTTACAGCCTGGAGCCCTGAAACAAATCCAAAGTCATCACCAACCTGCAACGCTGCTCTGAAACCTTCATAACTTTTGTTGTGTGTTTTCTGTCTGTGCATTTGGAGTTTTCTTGTCATTTAGGTCATAGGACCCCGAGGAGGAGCCTCATAAAAACCCTATGCCATGTTTTATTTGCAACGTTACGCTAACAGTCTATGGCTTCATTTTGTCAGTCTATAAATTATCTATTCATAAGCAAAAAACTTCATCCTGTATGAATGCACCATGCTTAATTAATACTGAAAATCAGGCCATAGCTGCATGGTTGCAGAGACCAAGAAGTTCCATAAAAACGTAGGAGAGAAGCCTGGCGTGCACCTCCAGCAGCGAGTGCGAGCCATCATGCACGCCGCAGAGCAAGGGACCGCAGAGCCCCGCGCAGCGCAGCTGCCAGACCGCACCGCGGGCTGACAAGTGTGCCAGGCCGTGCCGGCACCTTCAGCTGCCGGCTTCTGCCCGCACCTCAAAGCCAGGAGACGGGATGGTCGAGTACTTAGGGCAGTGGTCTGCCAGGAGGAGTGGGGCTCAGTCCCCCGAGATCCTGGGGCTTCCCTTCGACCAGCTGTGGTGCGACCATGGTTTGATTGCTTGCACAGGGGAGTTTCTGTCCCCGAACCCAACACCGGCATGTCTGAGGAGACACCACCCACCACGTTGCCCTGTCCAAGGTTACATAAGGAGGTGAGGGATCAAGGGATTCTGTTGCATAATTAGCCCCTTTTGTACTTGACATATCATCACAGGCTTCTCTGAAAACATTTGTCACCCCCATGTATTTTCTGGCTTTTGTGGGCCTATTTGAGCATTTTTGGTTTTCTCGAGTAGCTGTTTGTGACCTTGGCAGGTGTGGCCAAACGCTGCCTGCACCACAACAGCCCCACACAGGGGATACAGAAGGGCTGCAGGAGCGCGGCGGGGACTGCCAGAGGCTCACGCACAGACATTTGTCACACCAGCACCTCTGCCTGCGCACAGCTAGATTAAACATTAAGCATCGGCTAAAGCACGAACGTGCTGGCAGGCAGCTAAGCGAGACGCTGGCTGAGAGCTGCGGAGCCGGGAGCGAGGACGCGGGCATCGCCCAAGCATCCCCACCGACTCCCGGCCGCAGGAACCCAGCTGCCCTCCCGCCCCGCTCGCCCCCGGCAGCCGTACTCACAGAGGGTCCCCGCCGCAGGCAGCTCGCACTCCGGGCTGGCGCTTGCTAACCACGAGCTGCGGAGACACCCTGAGCCCAACACCCTCTGCCCCGAGCCCTTTAATGCCTTGCCCTGGGTGTGGTGGGCTGGAAATCTCACAGGTGAGCCCCCGACAGGCTGAGGGCTCCGCTGATGACCGGCTGATCGGCACCTCCCGAGCACAGACATGTAGCTCCCCGCCATGACTGCTCGCCTCTCAAATTTACCTAACCCTGAAAACACAGTCCTAATTAAAATATTGACGCAAGGAAGTGGAATCAATCACCAGCTGGCACCCCAGGACACGCTTTGCATTAAATAGCAGGCAGCTGGGTTGTTATGGACTCCTCAGGTGACATTTAATGGCTGTTTGTACAGGAGGAGAAGTGACCCCGGCTCAGCGGTGGCGACAATTAGCAGAGAGCAAGCCATGGTGTGCGCGATTTTAACGTTGAATAAAGACTCCTGGTCCTACTCCCCTTAAGCATAGGGCAAACAGCTGAGCGCTTGTATTTCAAGGATGATGAGGGTCCCGTTTTCAGGGGGCTGGGGCGCAGCTCTGCGTAGCTCGTGCCGGGGGTGGATATCAGTTATCACCCTGTGGCAGCTTCCCCTGGACCTGGCACACCCGAGGGGAGATTTTCTTGTGTGCCGTCAGGCAATAGCAGCCAAGCCCTGGGGTGGAGGGAGGAGAACGGGGGCTTCGCTGCAGGAGGTGGTGGGGAGCAGGGGGATCCCCCCAGCAGAGCAGGGTGGGAGGTGGGGACTTCAGGGCTGCATTTGCTAAAACTCCTTACCTGCAGGTAATAATGGGGCTCATTTTCCACTTGGTCCCCTCACCAGTGCCCGTGCTCTGTGTGTGCAGCATCAACTGGTCCAGACTGGACTCCTGCACTGGGGTCTGCCTGCGGGTGCCAGCGAGGGGGGAGCCATGAGGGCAGCTCAGCCCCACTCCTGCACTGGGAGCGGCGCGCTCCGCTGCTGAAAAATGTAAAGGCAATATTACAGGGAGCATCAAAGGGCTGGGGAAGGTATTGTTAACCTACATCAAAGATGGAGGCCTGAGCAAGCGGCTTGGCAGGGGTAGTGAAAATCACAGCAGTGAGATCAAAAGGAATAAAATCCCAAGATGTGCAATATTTCTTTGCCAGCCGGAGAGATAACTAAGAGAGCTTCAAAGGCGTCTTCTGCGCTCATGACTGACTGATAAATAAATAAATAAGGCAGCTGGCTCCTCCTGAGCTCAGCAGTAAGAGGATGAGGAGCAGGGAAGGAGACCTGGCTCCTAATCCTGCTCAACGGGCCCATCGTGCAGGATCGCTCCCTGCCTTCCCATCTCTGCTCCACGGAAGAGCGATAACCTAGAAATGGGTGCAGGGGTAGACACTCGACGGGAAACACCACCCGAGGTTTTGCCTTCACTATACATTCATTCTCCGGGCATGGTCTGAGAGTCTCAGGCCCGGAGAGTGGCTGTCAGTGCGTGGCCCAGCAGCAGAGCATCCCCGGCGCGGAGGGGCCCTGTGCTCTGTGCTGCGGGAGCCCCACGTGCTGCCCTCCTCCCTCTTTGTCTGCGGTTTTAAGCTGATTTTCTTTGAGACTGCTGTGACTCCTTGCACAAACCCCCCTCCCAAGTGTCATATTAAAGAGGCTATTAAAAGACTTCAAGAAGTGTAAGTTTTCACACTCTTGTTACAGCTGACGTCTGCCAGCGGCGGCACCCAGAGCTAATTAACAGCCCCTGTTATCAAAATATGAAACTCATTATTTGAAAGTAACCTCTTTCTTTCTCCCAAAGTATGTTCATAAAATGACACATCATTTTTTTCCATCCATGAGTTACACTCCATTTTCTAGGCATTTTGAGAAAGGACCATGGATTTCTCTCTTTGGGAAATGGGGTTTTTGCCCTTCAGAGGGAAAACCCGCATGGCAGTGAGCACTGGGAAACTGTGGGACATGCCACAGCAATGACAAAGCCCTTCCAATCCCTATCCCAAAGGACTGATCCTGTACCATGGGCCCACGGCTGCCTCCAGAATAATGATCCCCTGTTCCCAGAGGAAAAGCTCCAAGGGAGCGGGAGCGCCCAGCGGGGTGGAAGCACCGGGGCTCGCGCCCACCTTGGCAGCACCGGCAGCGGATGGTCCTTCCCAAGGCACAGACCCTGGTGGTGCCTCAAAATCAACCAAATGATCAGCGTCACCGAGAAGAGGCTTTTGCCCATCGCCTCCCAGTTTCGACAGCATTGTGGGGTGGAGGCGAGGCGCCCCAGGCTGTTTCATTTTAATCCCAATAGCTTCATACTCCTCCTCTCCTTCATTCGCATGGGGAGGTCACACGTCCGCCAAAAACCATGGGTGCAGGCGTGACAGTGCAATTCCCTTTGGAGGCAGAACCCCCTTTTGGATATTTTTCTGGTTTTTGGTCTTTCTTCCTGTCAAGAACAAGCTGCAGCAGTAAGCCCACAGCTGCTGTTGAACAAAGGAGGCAGTTCTTTTATCTAAATAGCAAATTCAGATAATAAGCAGGGAAACAGCTTGGCTTAAAAACTCTGAACAAACTGCAAATTATTCTGTTTGAAAGAAATGAGCCTGTTCTAAATTTTCAATTGGACAGTGCGGGTTTGACTGTTAGCGGATCAAAAGATGCATTTCCTCGAGTGTGGGAACGCATCGGAGCAGACGGAAGCAATTTCGGAGCCCTGTCAGGTCCCTGGCTGGGCTGAGCCTGCCGTGGCAGCCACCGGCGCTGGGCTGGTTATTTGCCCGGTGGCTTTAACAAGAGTTCACTCAGGCTTACCTGTGATTATTGGGGCTTTAAACTAGTAATGATTAAAATGAAATAACGCCACAGCAGAAGGCAGACTGAACTCCCTTCACTCTGCAAACACACCAGACCTCTCTCCCTGCTGGGGTAACAAAAGTACATAAATAGTCCATTTAGCACTGGAAAGGCAGCCAAACAGGAAGAAATTTATTCATGGCATTTTTGCAGCTTTTGTTTGGGGATCTGCAGGGGGGATTTCAGTGTAAACCTGCCTGGCTTTGCTTTTGTTAACCCTTGTCTTGCTTTTTGTGAGGGAACGGGAAAGGCAGCAGAGCTTCAGGCAGACAGCGTGGGTTTGTGCGTCCTGCAAACACCAGGTAGCGGAGTCATTCCTGGAAAAAATTTCCACTGAAGTGAGACACAAACGCAGATGTCAAAACCAACATGCTCCTGCTCGGCTCGCGGGCTCACTGGTCTAATCCAGCACCGGGGGAAGCGCAGGGTCCGCAGCTCGCCCAGACCCTCTCGGTGTTTTTCGGTCCCAAGAGAATTTTCAGCTCTAACCCCGGTGTGTGCTCAGCTCGGTGAGCGGCTGCCTCCGGGACTGCTGCCCTACACGCTGCTGTCCTTTCTGCCACGCTGGGGATTATTTTCCCGCTATTTTCCCCTTTGCTCCTTTTCTCCCAGACTCTCCAGCGTGTTTGCAGCATTTATGAGGGATGGCGGTCCGTCTTCCTCCGAGCGCAGCGGTCCAGAGCTGCCCGCTGAGTGTGGGAAAGGGAGCTCCAGCGGAGGCAGCTGCGACCGCTGCCGGCCCTGCCTGCCCTGCCCTTCCCACTGCTGATGCCCGAGTGAGGGGGCAGGCGGTGGCTTTCTCGTCTTTCTCTTTCTGCTTAAAACACCAGGACTTATTTGTATGGTTTCTTTTCAACATTTCTGCGTGAGAAATATCACCCCGATGTCCCACGACATCCCCACAGTCCTTTGCCAAAACCAACAAAGCAGAAAGATATCTCCTTGTGCTGACATTTCTTTAAATCATAAACTTTTCCCACATGCAATTTCATATCTGAAATGTTTTCCCATTCATAAATGCTCTGGCAGTGGAGAGAGAGAAAGCGTGAGGAACTGGGAGACATCGTCCTGCACATCATCCAGACTCTGCCCTTCCCCGGCTGTCACGCTTTCTGCACTGGCTGCCCGAGCCTTGCCTGGAGCCTCCTCGGAAAGTCCCAGCCAATGACTTTTGTACCAACTTACTTTATTGCTGATTTAGGCTTAGGAATGTTTACTGTCACCTCAGTTGTTTCACGTTCTTTATGGCTTGGGTCTTTTATAGGTGCAGCTACCTCCCCTAACAAAAGCAGAACAGAGAAGGTGAAGAGCCTGGAAGGGTTAAACAGCTCAAGGGTTGGATGGTGACATTGCTCAGAAAAGGTCTAGAACCAGCACCCCCGCCCAGTGCAAAGGCACGGCATCCCTGCCCCAGCCCCAGGAGCCGAAGGACGGGAAGGACACAGTCAGGATGCACATAACCGCCCTGATGGGTAAAAGTGTCATTTCCAGCACTGGGTTAAAGCGTTCAGCCCCGTGCGACTGGGAGCCAGTTGCTGTTTGAAGGGCTGTACATTTGCATTATAAAGGATCAAACTCAGGTATAAATTATGTATCTTGTTTCAATACCATCTTTAAAAGCTAGTGAAAATTGTCCTTTGAAGAACTGATTCCTGTGATAACAGACCTGTATCACTTGTGAGGAGCTCACCCCCTTCGCAGAGCGGGGACAGCAGAGGGGTGCGACGGCGTTGCCCACGGAGCTGGTGGGTATGAACTGTTCCCCGCACAGACCCAGCTGGCTGCTGGGAG
Source organism: Balaeniceps rex (assembly GCA_013401315.1). Lineage (NCBI taxonomy): Eukaryota > Metazoa > Chordata > Aves > Pelecaniformes > Balaenicipitidae > Balaeniceps > Balaeniceps rex. The sequence goes on from VYZW01066186.1 coordinate 80,615, forward strand.
CACGGCAAAGCAGCTTAGCTTCCATGCTTGGGAGTGTTCATCTCTTGCACACCTGGGAGAAGATTATTTCTGTTCTGGGTATAATAAAATACATAGGGACACATGCTGCCAAATTGCTCCCTGGCTGCACTGCTCGGAGACTGTCTCCATGGGAGATAATGCAGTTATTCCACAGCTAAAACGATGTACATAGGTATAGGAATTCGGCCTACAGTACTCGAATTATTGTCTCACTGAAACTGTGCCCAAAGGAGGCGAAGGCGGGGGGATGCAGGGCCGTGCACCCTGGGAGCCAGAGCCGGGGGCTGGAAGAGCCCGGCCGGGGCACGGTCCTGGGGCTGCTCCCTGCGGCTGGGGAGGCTGCTTCCACTGGCTGGCGGGCACCGCTCCGGACAAGTGCTGGGGGGTCCGGGGAGCTGCCTGGCAGCTCTGGGGTGAGAGCAGAGCTGCGGGCAGAGCTCGGAGCAGGCTGGGTGCCACCCGCGGCACCCGTCTGCAGCCCTGCCTGGCTGCTGCTTCTCTTGCTGCCAAAGAGCCACGGCACGGCGGGAACTGGCACCTTGCTCTGAAGGGGGATGCACGGAGCTCACCCTGGCATTCCTGGACACAGACACTGTTAAAGTCTCCAGGTTGTTCAGCAACCTTGGCATTAAAAGCTGTCTGAGTCTGGTGCTGCCCTTGCCTGCTTGCGGGATCGAGAAAACTCACCGTCATCATCCCAGGGAGTTGCACAGTGACTTACCCGCTACGTCATTTTTATTGAGCTTGTCTGTGTCCATTATACTTTAGGGTCGCCGTCAGCAGCAGGGGGATTGCCGGTGCCATCAGCCTCCCGCGTGGGCTTGTCCCGCCACGCCGCGTGGGCAGGAGGAGGCAGGGAGCACACGGCCCTGGGGACACGGGGTCTGCAGCCACTGCACACCCCTCAATGTCTCACCCTGGGCAGCGTGCGATGGAGCCGGCCTCCCTCAGTGTAGAAAAGAGGAAAAAAATGAGTGGATGCTCTGGAGCTGGGGCTGTCATCAAAACCCTGCTGCCGACTAGCAGCTCCCCTGACCCCGGCAGATGCACAGAGCTGTAACCCCGGGTCGGCTCTGCCCGGCCCCCCAGAGACCCTCGCTCCTGGTCTGTTTGCTCCCTGTGCTGCTGCCTTCAGCACCGGCGAAAACGCGTCCTGGGGGGCTCCCACGGTCGCTGCCCACCCGGCCGGCGCGGCTCTGCCTGCTGTGACAGGAAGGGTGAACCCAGGCTGCTCTCTGCAAATATCACAGCTGTAAAAATGCCTTTTTCTATCTGTGTGCATGGGAAGATGAAGGGGTAGTTTGCACACTGGGAGCCATAATCTGTAGTGTGATGTACGTATTTTTGTTGTCTCCTCCAAACGTATTTAGAGGATTAAAGAAAGCCCACATCATACAAGGAATATAAATGCAATTAAGGGAGAAATGTATTTTTCAGCACAGGCTGCCTGAAAAGTGTGCAGCCAATAGTGTTTTAAATACCCCGGTGCAATTTTTCATAGAAAATGCTTTTTTCTTTTTCTTTCCCCCCCTTTTTTTTCTAGTGTAACTGTAGTCATCATTCAGCCTTATAACTATAATGGATGGTTGCTAGAAGCCTTCCAAACAAGCCAGCACAATAAGATACAGACGGTTAACCCACATCAATTCTCTAAGGAAATTTAATGTTGGGCCCTTTAATACACTCTTTTTGAAATTATTCAGATAAGTCAGTGCATAGGGCACTGCTGCAGGGAAAAGATTGAACCTGGAACAAAGTGGAATGAGATTTGAAATAATAAAAATAAAGAAAAAACACACAGGCAAGCTTCAGGTACACCTCAAAAATTCAAATGAGCTCATTTGCAGAGCTAAAAATTTCCCAGGGACTCAAGCTGATTCAAAGAGAAATGTATTTAATTTAAAACAACTCACTTCAGGGAGCTCTGCGCTGGGATGAAATGTATTAAATAATTGATCAACCGGGGAGTAAGAAAGAGGGGAAAAAAAGAAAAAGAAAAAAGAAGGGAAGAAAGGCACCTGGCTGGCGTGTGGAGCTGGAGACGAAAGATGCGGTTTAGCATTCAGCGCGAGCCCTGCCGCTGCGCCCGGTCCCCTCGTCCTGGCCGGGGTGGTGACGTACCCAGGGGGTGCCAGGCAGGGACCCCCAGCCACCCGCACTGTCCCCGTGGCTCGCTGGCACCGAGCCGCCAGCAGCTGAACCAGGACACGGGGGTGAACCCACAGGACAGCAGGTCCTGGTGCCCCTCTGGCGGGGCGTGGGGACGTTCGTCTCGTCCCAGCGGAGCGACACAAGTTTGTCTTACATTGTCTTCAGCTGCAAAGTCAAACAGAGCCTCTGCACCCTGTGTGGCCTCCGACTTGGTATTCCTTTCTGCTTCGCTGGGTATTTTACAAAGTGCTTAAAATAAAACAAATATACTTAGTCCTTTCTCCTCAGCAGCTCTAAGGGCAGATTAAGATGTCGCTGGTATCAAAACACATACCGATAATTTTTCTGCAGTGGTTCGCGTTTGGATGTAAAATGGAAATACGCTTTTAGTGCTCGGGTATAACAGCGCTGCGTGTGCAAACAGCAATTAAAACCTGCAGCCAAACTACATAAATCCACGAGCGACAGAATAACCGCAGTTAAAGGGGAAAAATGAAAAGAAACTGCAGTTCATTTGCATTTTTTAAGAGTAATTTTGCTCAGGCTACAGTTGTTCTGAATGAAATGTAACTTCTAAGTACTGTTTCACTGCACTGAGGCCGCATTGTGAATGCAGGAGGCTCTGAGCTGCAGCTGGGCTGCTCTGGAACAGCGACGAGCGCAGCGCAGCAGACGTGAGGGACCCGCCTGATCCGGCCTCAGCCCCGGCAGCCGAACCCCCGCCAAGCCCAGCCAAAGCGGGGAGGGTCCCAGCAGCCTCGTGCCCCCTGCAGCCCCTTGGACAGCACTGCCTCTCTAAATGTTATTTTTATTGATTTTTATTTAAATAGCTTCCCCTTATTAACTACACCAGGAGATGGCACAGCCTTCCAGGCAATATGCTTTCTGCCGGCAGCAGCGGGCGGATGAGTTAATGCGTGCTGAATTTAAGACCTTTCTCTTTTTACTGCAGACTTCACACACTCCTCCCGCGGGGAGCCCCCGGGGCACGTGGGCTGGGCTGGCGAGAGGCTGTGCACGTGTCCGCTGGTGTCAGTGGCAGACACTGGATGGATGCTCTTATAACTTCAAATAAGTGAATTAGAGGTATAAATGCAATTGTTATCCACTTCATTTACTATTGACCGCAATACGCCTGCTCAGTACAGGCCGGACAAGGGACGCGTGCGATGCACCCTGCATCGTGGATGCTGTGGGACGGCAGAGCCCCCCCAGGCTCCAGGCGCGACCGAAGCGGAGCTGGTCGGCCCTTCCGAGGGGCTCGCAGGGCTGGTGCCGCTGCTTGGGCGCAGCAGCCTCACCCAGCACGGCCTCCAGCAGCGCTCCTCCCGCACAGCTCCTGCTCTCAGCAACGCGACTAACGAAGGCATGGGAAAAGCCAGGATCAGAAAGGCCGGAGCTCAGATGGACGCTGGACAAGGGGACAAATGTATTTGCCTTTGGACTGGCACCGAGGCACCCAGCTCCACGGCTGAGGGCTGGAAACAGGGCAAAGGATTTATTCGAGGATACTCAAATGAGGCCAGGAGAAGAAAGCGCTGCCTCCGGCCGCTCCAGTGCGGGGCTGCCCTCGCTGCAAACCTGCCTGCTCCTGCCGCGGTCCAGAGACGGCGCGTTGGTGCAAGGGGCTCCCAGCTCTGCCCGCGGCAGCCGCTGCCGAGCGGCGTGGGGCTGAGCGGAGCGGGGCTGAGCCGCGGCTCTCCCCAGAAAGACCGCTGAGCAAATTAAAAATAAATGCTGCTCGCTGTAGAAAATGAACTCAAATTGTAGGTCTCGTACAGAAAGGTGAAGCAGGGGATGGGAATGGCGGAGATGGAAGAGGATGTATAATTTCGTGAGTTGCAATAGCAGACGATGAAGCCAGTTTTACTGGGGGCTAATAAATTGGTAAAGGAACTGATAGTGGCTCTCCCTCTTGTCAACAGGACAAGAAACACGCGGGGATTTACCTTCTCCTGTCTCCTCTCTTGCCATTTCCTACACCACCCTGGATTGCTTCCTTTCACACCTCATTAGGATGAATAGAATGTGTAAAATTGTAAAGAGGTCAAACAGAATTTTGGATGTTTTTTCCTCTGCCTGTGATCTGACAGCAGCGATCCTGGAGATTCCCAGCAATGTTTGTCTTTTCTCTGCAAAACATCGCTGTCAAAACCGGCCCTGGTTTGGGACGTGAGCTGTGCTCCCCAAGAACGCAAAAGCATTTTAGGTTAAAATCACAAGTATTTTGTTTCATTTTCTTTCCTAATCTTAAATAAAAAGAACAACCACACTTTCTTGTAATTAAGTGCCCAGGATTATTTCAGCTCCCCAAGAGGTCTCGGTTTTCCAGCAAGCGCTGGTACCTCTCACCGGCAGGTGAGGCAGAGGGTTAAAGGGTAGGAGACACAACTGACAAAGCAGGGCACTTCAAAACAAGTTCCTGCAGCTCTGGTTTTTTTATCCCGCAAGCATGTGCATATGTGGCATCAGCCGGCGAGTGAGCTAAACCCTTGGGGTGTAAAGCATACATTAAAGCACAGGATTGAAGTCAAAGTGACAAATTTGAGGAGATTATTTCTGTAAGTGTGATTGTGAATTTTCTGTCCTTTTGTTTGCAAGAACATTTTTATCCTCTCCGCGCACCCAATTTCCATAGCAAGCTAATTGTTGTAATTGAAACCAATTTTTTGTATGTAAGTTTTTAATTAAAAACAGTTTTCTGTTGATCGCCAATGTTTAACCAGCTCATTAGAAGCGTTTATCTTTGTGAAAAGGAAAAAACCCACCCAGACATTGGAAACACTGACACGATAAGCTGCTATCGATTAGCCTGAGCCCGAGGGTCCGTATTTCATCTTTCAGGAGCAGGGGGTCCCCAGGGCTGGGTGAGCGTGAGGGACCCCGTGGGCCGGTGATGCTGACGGAGGCGCAGTGCCCAGGCGGACGAAGCCGGGGCAGAGCTCTGCCCGCTCGCCTTGGCACCCCTGCTGCAAAGGCAGCGATAGCGAGCCCGAAGCGCAGCAGAGCGGGGGCGAGGGTGTCCCACCCTGCAGAGTCCATCTGGGGTGGGGGGACGTGAAAGGAGCTGCCTTATGCAGCCGAACACATCTGTGCAGGCTGGTCCCAGGGAAGGGGGAGAGCTATTAAATGAAAGGACGGTGTTAGCAGAGGGATAACGAGGTATGAACTGAGGAATAAATTTAGGCTGGAAATTACAAAAAGGTTTCAAAGCTCAGAGAAGTGTGGGTCTGAGTTGTAAAACCCTTCCAACAGCAGTGGAAAAAAAAAAAATCCACTGTACATCTAAGAAGCGGTTTGATGAGTTTCCACAAAGACTAGCAGGGAATGGTGCTGATGGTAGGAAGCGACTGGGCTCACGAGGTTCCCTCCAACCCTCTCCCCAGGGAGAGCCCTCAGAAGCTGGTACAAAGCAGCATCGGTGCCTGGGGCAGGCTCGCCACGTGAAGCAGAACTCCCTCCTGCCTCGCCTTGGTGGGACGGGGGTGCCTGAGCCCTGCAGCCTGCGGGGGGGCTTACAGCTTGGACACCCCCAGTGCAGAAGTGAGAGGTTCCATGGGAGCGGCGATAAAGGCAACGCACATCTTCTGCCAAATGCGATTGCTCAAAAAAAACCCCAACCCCAACAATAAGCCAAAACCCCCCCCCCAAAGAACCAGTCAAAGTCATACAGGGCCAAACAGAAATGTTCTTCCACTCTCTAGGAAACACCAGTGGGAGCTACCCTGTGCTCCGCAAGGCTCGTCCCTCGGAAAAAGTATTGATTACATGAATGCAGACTAATGAGAGGCAGGCAGCGCCAATGAAGGCAGTTAATTGCTTATTGCGCTTTCCTTTGGCTGGTCCCTGGTGATTTTTTCACCAATGAATAATTCAACAGCCACTGATAAGTAATATCTCCTGATTTGCATTGAGCATCGTTCATTAGGAAGAGGATGAAAACCTCACCTATCCACGGGCTAATGCCAGGGAAATGAATACACCATCGGTTCAGCTTCTTGGCTGGGACCCGGCGGTACGGCACGTCCTGCGGGAGGGAGGGGAGCCCAGCCGCGCCGTGGAGGGGTGCATGGGGCCATTGCTCCATCCAGCCTCCGTGACCGCCGGTGCCGCAGGGACAAGGGCCGTGCATCTCGCAATCCGTTTCATTTCCAGCATCAGCCTTTTGGCATTTTAAATCACTGAGCACTACACAGAGCTGATAATCAGATTTACTGATGGAGCTCCTCTGTCTCAGAGACCCAACAAATCCCTTTTAATCCTTTTCTTAAACTCTTTCTTACAAGTGCTTACAACAGAGTTTATCTTTCAGCTTTGGGTCTAATTTTGGTTTCCAAATTTGTTTTCTTTTCAAATGAGGCTGTAGCTGTACTTGTTATTTCTAAATGACTGAAGTGGAGCACATTCCACATACTTACAAATATTCCACCACCCATGCACCGTTCTGAAAACTGCATCCAAACCTGCAACGCCTGTGTGCCAAAGGGGCCAGGAAAGGCACTGACACGGAGCGCGGCAGCAGCTTTGCCGTCACCGAAGGGTACGTGTAGGCAGATGGGCACCAACTGGCTCAGCCTGTACTTGAACCCTGCCAAAGGAAGACATTTAAAACACGGGGGCTCCTTCCTCGCCTGCAGACAGTTCATCAGCAAAAAGTTCATCGTTCTCCACGCCGCTGCCTCCTCCCACCAAGGAGCCGTTCCCATCTGCCCGGTGCCGTGCCCGAGCGTCTCCGCGCTCCAGGCTGGCAGGAGGGAGGTTTTCAGGGATCTTTTTTAGGAGAGGTGGGTGGGTTTCTGGCATGTGACACACTGCCAGGATGGGGACACAGCAGTCCCATGGCTTGCCTAGGTCCTTTCCACAGCTGCGAAGACATTCCCACATGGAAAAAAATGCATTTTTAACCTGTGGCCAATACTGGTGAGACAAAGCTGAGCAAGGGCAAAGTGAGGAACAGCCTCTTGCCTTCCCACCGGCAGCAGATGCTGCCCATGCCTTAGCAGTGAACCTTGTGAGTGAAGTTAGTGGTGATTTAGAAACCAGCAGACAAAAATAAATCACCCACTCCTTTTTTTTTTTTTTTTTTAAGTAGGACCTACAATCATTGCAACAAGTGATGAGATTGTTCTCCTGTGAACATCTCCTCATTACATCCCAACTCAGGTGCTGAGGCACCTTTTGGGATGGCTGCAAATTATATAAAAGCCCAGCCTGAGTCACACCAATTAATCTCTGCATCAGCAGCACCGCTCACTGCTTTTCCTGCCTCTTCTGCACGTGGTTTTTTAATCAACCATCTCAGCCTGTTCCCATAGAAACCAAGCAGCACATCACTACAGAGTCATGGCTTCTGTTTTTTTTTAAGTTATCATCAGACCTTTATTCTACCCCTAAGAAAGCCACGCTGATAGCTGGAGTGGGGACGGCCACTCCGCCTTGACTGTCAGCAGAAAATGAGACTCAGCTGTGAGTGCTCCCATGCACGGCACCTGGGGAGCTTGGTGGGCTGCAAAAAGTTTGCTGTCAATATTTGCATCTCATTAATCTATTCCAGCTGCAGCTTCATCTTTTGCATCTACTGCCCGCAAGCATTCATTTCTTCTCTGGTTGATGTGTGCTTCTAAACGGGAAGTTTTCCTGGCACCGAAACTCACTGCGGTAGTGAGCCCTCGTCCTCCGCTGGGGAAGGAGCAGAAATGGTGTTGTGCACTTTGCCCAGCCAGATCTGATGGAGAACATGGAGCAACTCCAGACCCATCGCTGCGTGGCCGCGTCCCATCGCTGTGCGGGCTGGCTGCCAGCAGCACACCAGCACGGCACAGGCTGAGCGCCTGCTGCCAGAGCAGGGCAGAGATTGGGGTAATTCAGCTTCTCCGCTGCCCGCCTGGGTGACCCCTCTCCAACGCCCACCGCTGCTGGGAATGTCCCCAGGAGGAGGGCTTGTGCCAGGCTGGGTCACCGGCAGCAGAGGGTGCGGCGTGTCTCTAGTGCTCTGTCTCCAGCGCTCTACAGCTGCGGGCTTCAAAGGGCTTTGGAGAAAGGAGGCAATCACCCCTCGCCAGGCCTTTACGCAGGGGAAATGGAGTTTAAGGCCTCCAGAGTCTGGGTGCACGTCGCAGGGGAGGAGCTCTTAGGAGCAAAAGTTCTTAACGACATTTCTGGAAAAGCCTTCTCCCAGGGTGCCTCGGGCTGGGGCACAGAGACCCGGGGTCCCGGCGGGCTCCCGGGGGGGTCCCACCGCAAGGAGCCGGGCAGAGCTCCTGAGGATCCCGCTCCGCTGGGGAGAGCAGCAAGGAGAAAGCGAGTCTCAGAGCCGCATCTGATGGAAAACCTTGGATGTTTTGCCTGGAGCTTTGTTTTTCCATCAAAAGCTGCTAATGCAAATATTTACTGGCAACTATTCCCATTCTATTAGTGACAGGGCTTTGTGCAGGTTGTGTTTCTTAGGGAAATACTTTAAAAATCTGCTTGATGTATTCAAATCATCTCCAATGTATTCATTTAATTTGCTTTTTTTTGCAAGAGTGAAACTCCTGCACATATGGCTATGCTTATGCAACTAGTTGATTAGATTTTACATTTCCATGTGTAATTTATGGTAAATTGCCCACAGATTCATTAAAAACTCCCATCCTTTAAATATGTCCTGAATAATCTCTTCCGTGCATTTTATATAGAATAAAAATAGGGTGATTCTGTATTCTAAAGGGACACCTACTGATAAGAACATGTTGCATTTGTAGTAGTTTAAATGCAGAATATAGAAAATGTCTACCTTGCTGGGATTTTAAAGCCCCACTAAAATGTATTTCAAGGAATCAATCAGTACTGAGTCAATGCACAAGAATTGCTTTAATAAATCTAAATAGATGTGTCAGGCTCTAAGTGAATTGCACATTAAATAAAATCCGATTCTTCATCGAATGTATTGATTGTTATCATTAAGAGCATATTTGTTACACTTTCTGAGCAGGGGGCTGATAGAAATAACAGCAGCAGGCAGCACTATCGAGCTCGCGGGCTGCAGCAGGCTCTGCAGGGTCGACCTGTGCGTCCTGCGAGCCCTGGCAGTTCCTTAAAGCCTTCGTCCTACACCGGAGAAACCTCAGCCCTTACGTGTTTCTGTCGTACATGCCTTAAACAAGCATGAAACAGAGAAAGGACATATTTTGTGTGCAACCCTGAGAAATATGAAGGTCATCTCCAAGTGCATCTTCCCAGCTCTGGAAGATGGCCCCAGGGCGAGGCCGAGAGCTCGTCCTCAGGGGTGGGAATGGCTCACGCCTTGGCTCTGGGCACGCCGCCCTGCCCTGCACCGACCTGAACCACTCAGACGTGGCCATGGTGAGTCTTTAGTTCATCGCCTGCGCACAGAAAATGATCGTGAAAGTTCAGCAGGTTGAACGCTGCACTTGGATTTCCATGGTGGGTCTTGATAAGTGTTCTTTCACCAGCTTCTCTGCTGGGGAACGCACTTGGCTGCCGGCAGGGCGGAGTGGGATGGGCGGTTTGACTGCGTGCGTCGTGCAGCAGCCCTGACCGGTGCCCAGCAGCAGCTCATCCCAGCAGCAAGGCTCCACCACCGCTGCCCCGGTCACAGCATCAGAGGCAGCGTGAGAGAGCAGAGGTGCTCCCCGCATTGCGAGCGTCCAGCGTCAGCGCGCAGGATCACGTCTTGGTGTACAGATCCCAGCCAGCTCCGTGCGCAGGCGCTGTGGGGCGATGCCGGCTCCATCAGCACAAATGCTGCAGTGTGGTACGGTGATGCATGCTTTTCCTGCACACATTTCACTTTCATTTGCTCTTATGTTTTCTTTAACCCTGTTAACCGGTTTGGGACAGACAGATACTCCATAAATATATATTCTCCCCAAAAAGCTGTTTTCCAAGTGCGGGTTTGATATGCAATAAGCTGTTCCAATGTCTGATTTATAATGCATATGAAGTTTCTGACTGAAGAAAAATATGATGAATTTCTCAGGTGTCTCACTGATTTATTGGCCGTGTGGCAATTTATAAGTCATGTCAGCAACTTCATAAGTAACACAATTAATTCTGAAGTTATCCCCGCGTCATCCAAGTCCTGTGTCACTGATGAATACGTGATGGGTCTGAGTTATGGGTTGGCTCTGAACTATGACTGACTCTGAAATAAGTCACAAAGCTGAGTGATAAATCATGAGAGATGGATCTGGGTACAACCGCTGAGCCGCAAGCGCGTCATCGGATCACACACCCCGATTTACGGGCCGGTGAGGCGGCATCTGCATTATCTCATAGTTTGCAAGTAAACGCCGGGGTGTAAATCTGGGATTATGCTGCCATCGGGCACGAGGAGCGAGTGGGTGCTGGGAGCCCTCCGCACCCGGCCACGCTGCCCGGGAAAGGGGCAGAGAGAACAGAGGCACGGTACCAAGGCGTTTGCCATCGTGCTGCTCGTGTTGCACACACGTGCACACAGGCTCGTTCGGGGTAAGTGCAGATGGTCTTTTCCTTGCAGATTAATGACTGCAGGTGTGCCTCATGTCTGTTCTCTCTCTCTTCCTGGGGTACTGACTCTACAGCAAGCCTGGCTGGCACCGGCAGATATCGTAGGCTATTAATTAAGATGTCATTTACAGGCCCACTGGGTGACCTTAATTAAACTATAAAATGGCAAACACTAATAAGAAAGATGATATCCCTGTGGCTGGTGAATCAAATACATTAACCTCCTAGTGAGGAAGCTTTCCTTCATCTGACGGAGATGAGACGTCTCCCAGCTTGCTGCAAGGGCTAAGCCTGGTGGCCCCGGTGTTACCGTTGGTGGCAGTGGTGGGCGGCTCCCCTGCCCGCAGAACACCTTCCTCCTGCACCCACAGCACGGTGCGGCCACGGTTCCTCCTCCTGAGCGTGACCAGACAGATAACTCTTGCAGACTTCACGTTGGCGAAGGGACGGTCCTTGGACCTTTCCTCGAGCATCAGACGCTTCTTTGAAGGACCATCAAGATGGCTTTCTCTTCTCCTTTTGAGGCTCTTCTCCCCTTTCTGTGCCCTAGCTGGCACTCACCACAGGCTGAGATGGAGATCACCAGAAGCTGCACCGGGATGTACACGGAGCTTTTCTGTTTGTTTTCCTTCCTGTGCATAACTCGGATGCTGTTACACTAAACACTCATTTCAGATTCCCAGGAGGTGAGGGAGATGTCATGGGAGACACATTTACATTTGTAAACTGCGATCAAAACTAATTAAACCCAACACAAACAGTGATTAATGGAAGAGGGAACCTGATGCCAAGTCCCCTGGTCCCACCCCGAATCACAGTGGCTTATTTTTTAAGAGGCAGATTTGCTTGTTCTCTTTCATTCCCAACATCTGGTGGCACATCGCCAGGATCCCGGCTCCGAGGCAGCCCGGCAGCCATGCCGTGTTTGGAAGCAGTGCAGGGGAGACTGTCTGACAGCCGGGGCTCCTTCTGCCTGAAACACAGCTTTTCCTTAAAAGCTCACCGCTGGGACGTTACGGTCTGAGGTAAGCTCCATCTCTATTCTCACTTTGCACCAGGCCACTGGTTTCAGTTTATTTCATTAAAGCTGAATTTATGCCAGCAAAGCAGTTAAAATATTCATTACTAGTCTTGCCACCTTTAAGGCTCCCGGTTCCCTGTGCACCGTCCCTAATTGCTCGCTCCAGGCAGAGCGCTGGGATGTCAGCTCTCCAGACGAGGTCTCAAACGGAAAAGGCGCTCACCGAAGGGAGTCGAGATGCAGAAATAGCTCACACCAGAGCGAGCTGCCACACGAGCACGCTGTCAGCAAGGCAGCGATGACCACAAGCAGCAAGAAAACCCCTTTGCACGTGGACTCGCTGAGAAAAACACAAGGCGCACAGCTTGCTAAACACGTAACATCCTAAGTGGAGCACTGAGCGGAACCAGGGCAATGGTTCTAAGTGGAACAGAAAGCCAGTTTGTTTAAAAAGCAAATTATTGATTGCTGTGGAGAGCAAACAAGCAGAACCACTGGATGGGGTATGAGTGATGGACGTTTCTAGGAATAAAGATTTGAAAGTGGTAACTGCACCGTCAAGCATCAGTTCTGTCCTGGAAGAAACGGACCCACCCGCCCGAGCATCCGCCTGCCTGTGCCAGCGCACAGGCACCGGCGACGGGGCCTCACCCTTCCCACCTAACGATGGAGGCCAGGGAGCAGCAAGCCCAGAGCAGGAGGGGCTGGGCGGCGGGCATGGGAACACAGCGGGGAGCAGGGCACAGGAATGGTCCTCAGCGCTCCCCTCCCCGTCCCAGCCTGCCGCCGCAGGTGCTCGGCTCGGTCTGTGCCCACGGACAGATTTTCTGCTGTGGCTTCTTATTGCACCCAGGTCGCTGTCAGCACGACAGGACGCTTGGCTGGGATGGACTGCAGACAAGTAATTAATGTCCATGGAGTGACCGTTATTACACCGGCTCATCTGGCTTTTCCCCTTGCAGTGAGCCTTTACTGGGACGGTGCCTGGCAGTCACTATCTTCAAATCGCATTTTTTTCACGGTAAAAGGCTATTTTCCCCAGGCAGCCAGCAGGGATTTTATTGTTTAAATAGTGTGAAATCCTTCTTTATGAGGCCGCTTGCCTTCTGGTCTACAAGAACGGCCTTTTGCAGCATCTAATGTTCCCTGTTATCCCAGATGCTATTTGTTAGAGAGACAGCCTGTCCGCTCCGGCCCCGCTGCCCTGCTCTTCAGTTACGAACCATCAAGGATTTAAAGATAAAATGACCGATGCTGCAGGTGAGGGCTGCCAGGCGCCGCATCCACAGGTGGTTAATCTTCCAATTTCCTGCAAAGGATTTTAACAGCATTTCCTTGTGGAAATGGGAGGTTTGCTCTGCTTATGCCTCCCCTGTGCTGCTGTGCAATGTCTCTGATTCAAAGGGAAGGTGGGGGAGCCAAAACCAAATATTAATCAGACACCACAGAGCCACAACACACACGTGCCTTCTCCCGGGAGCAGAGAGCCAGAGACAGGGGCTGAAGCACGAGGGGGGTCCGCCTGGGGCCCGCCGTGCCAGGGCACTGCAGGGCGAACGCTTGCGTGGGGAAAGCCCCGAGTGATTCCTCAGCCCCAGCAAACGTCGACCTCTTGAGCGGGGACTAAATCGACGTCGGTCGGGTTCAGGGTTCAGACACACTGCATGGCGATGGCACCAGCTCACTTGTCAGTAGGACCATACGAAGTTGATATTCCACCTTCACCTCAACTTATTAACCCAATGTTCCTTTCAAACAAAATATCACACTGCTTAATTATTTTTTGGCTAACCGTTTGCAAATGCCATCAATTACTGAAAACATGACACCATTGCCTTTTGCAAGGCACCGGAATCAGACTTCATGTCACCCTCTGACAGGAGCATCGTAAAACTGCATTAATCAAATTGCATATCAGTCACAAAAATTGAGGGGCAATTTGTCAAAGTCACAGCCGTGCTCAATAACCGTTTGGAGATGACTAAGTAATTAATCAATAATTCATTCTCACCTTTTCATTTCCCTAGGTTTCTGTGACTTGCACAGTGGAATGACTGGAAAATAACAGACCAAGTTGTCCGGTGGCTTTAGAAGCAGCGGCTGGCATTTACCGGGGAGCTAATTCGGGCCGGCCAGCCCCTTCCCTCCTCCCCTGCACCTCTGCAGTGTTTGCACCGCTCGTGCCGCCCCAGCCCAGACCCACAGGGCGGCTGCACCTCACATCGGGAACCACCGACGCTCGGAAGACAACGCAGGGCAGGCGGCAGCAGACGGAGCCTGGCACGCGCGGGGGGCTGCACGCAAGCAGAGGCACCGTCAGAGGGGTGGAAAGCGCTGCTGAGGGCTTGCGTTTCTGACCAGACGCCTGCACGGATCCTGCCCAAACCCTCCAGTGGGGTGGATCACCACGGAGCTGGATGCAAGCTCCAATTCCACTGACCAAAACCAGGCTTTGAACCTCATCCTGTAACCTAAATAACTGTTTATCAGAGATACTGTTAATTTGGTCTAAATTCTTTCTTAATGTTCTTGAAATAACATCCTCTCTAATGCAATCCAAGAATAACCCATCGGTGTAATGAAAAGATTTCCCTGCGAGACCGAGCTGCTACTTCTTGAATGCCCTAAGAGTGATAATTTGATTAATAAAATGGTCAGATTTGCAGTACCAAAGGGCTTTCCGACTCAGAATCAATCACTTTACATCTATTACTCAATGCCAGATTCACTGAATGCATTGTTGAACTCATTGAAAACTGTGTTAGTAATATTAAGTAATTAGTGAGATTAATGCTGTTGTGGAGCTGTAACCTGGGCAGAATCCAGATTGATTAGAGTTAATTATCTTCTGCCTGCTTAAATAATTTATATGCTGTTTCCCCCATTATGTAAGAGCAGAAAACACAGAAGAAAGATTCCCTTCCTCTGCACGGTACACACGGGGCTGAGCCGCCAGCGCCGCAAGCTCCCGACGGAGGTTTCAGAAAGACAGCCCTAACCGTGGGGGTTGCCTCCTCCGCCTCCTCCTCCTCCTCCGCCAGGTCAGTTCATTCTGCGCATCCAACCCCCCCATCAGCACAGGCTGCTCGGCCCCGTCACCCATCCCGCTTCCCGACTGGCGTGGGTACCCCCGCAGCTGCTGCTGCAAACCCAAAATATTTCCACTGAATTCACCGATTCTACACGCTGTTTGGCCCAGAGGGCTGATGCAATAACTTATGCATGATCCTGCCTTGCTAATCGAAATTTCATTATTATAAATGATTGCAAAGTTTTCATATTCTACATTTTGTCTTTGCAGAGAATTTTAAACACTCTTTAATTTTGTCCCTTGGTGCTGGTGTGTGTAATAATCCCGCTGATCCATATTCATATCCTCCCAGCCTTGCAGCTTCTGCGAAGACTTCACAACCCATGGAATCATTTTCTTAAAGATCTGAGTGTCCACAATATTTATTATTGTTATTAATGCAACATGATTTCAACCCCTTTGATCATCACAGGACATGATTCCCAGTGTATTTAAATAATTGTTTGACTTAGAGCTCACTATTATGAATGCATCCACAAGTATTTAATTGGATCGTTACTTGATCCTGGCTCCGTGCAGTGTATCATGTTACCAATAAATCGATTGTGCATCTCTCTGCTCATAGCATCTCTCTCCTGGTGGCTCAGTAGGACCAGCCCGGGCCGGGCAGGCTGGGGAGCAGCGTGGAGGGGATCCCGGTGGAGAAGGTGACGGCGAGGGAGGTGGCCAGTCCTCCGCCACGGGACTCAAGACGTAGCCGTCTCCCAACACGCGTAGGGAAGCTGGCGCCAGAGAAAAGCACGTCATTAGAAGGCAATGGAGCATGTGCTAATTTGTCCATGTTTTCAGTTAGCAGGCATTTATTAGGGATGTCTGACATTCATATTCAGGTCAACCTGTTAATATTATATTAACCTCTGTTGCCACCGATGTGCACAGGAAAAATTCAAACCATGCTTTGCAGGGATTTTACACGCTGCCCAAGGCATCTCCTGACCACGGTCAGTGCACTGCCGGACGGAGGCACCGCTGGCTGCCCACCGCCGTGCCCGTCAGCCCGGCCATTGAATGATGCTGAAGCTTCCCGAGGGGCCTGCAGCCCTGGCACGACACAGCGCATGGCCGGAGCGCCCTGGGTGCCCTGCCCAGGCCCACGCATATGGCGGGGAAACAGCGTTTCCCCGAGGACTGTGGCTGCAGCAAGCGACCAGCGTGAGCTGGGCAGGTCGGGGTTACAGAGCTGACGCTCCCTGCAGATGGGGACCCTCTAAGAAGATGGGGGGAGCGAGGCCGCCTAGGCCAAGAGGTGCCGTGGCCAGGCAGCACAGCCCACGGGTGCCAGCCCCACAGCCAGCGAGGAGAGAGTGTGAGCTGGCATCGGCCTTTTCCTGCTGACTTGGATGAAAACTGGAAAATATCCATTTTGCCTGAAACCACACAGCCTCTCCAGGGGGATGGGAAGCCGGACCGAGTGTCCAGGCAGAGGTGGGCAGCAAGTCCCCAGGGAGCACGTCAGCTCAGCTGGCAGAGGGGACAGGAGAGGTTGTCCTGCCCGGGGGGAACCAGCCACGGAGATGGGGCCTGATTCTGCATCAGTGCCACTAGCATCCCTGTGACATAGCTGCACCAACCTCTGTGCCGCGACATGGGCTTCACACAGCTGTAAATGAGTCCATCCCACAACCACGGGAGCTGCCCAGGTGGCCGAGTCCTCCCGTGCCCAGCATGGGTTTCATCTCCCAAGGGCATCTTTCAGTGGCCTTGGCCCCCGCGGGCAAAAGGGCTGCCAGAGCAGCAGCGCAGCAGACCCTTTCACGAGAGCAGCTCCTGCTTTATGGCTCTGGGGCTCTGGACCTGATGGCGGAGAATCGGGACCCCCGTGGGACAGGCAGCAGGGGGTGCTGAACAGGCCAGGAGAGCAAGTGCTAGATCACAGATTGAATGTTCCTGCAAATGTCAACAAAATCATATGCATATTTTCATTTTTACCTATTTGACCCATTAACTAACTACAAAATTTCTCAGTAATCCCCAGCAGATGAGCATCAAAGAGAAGACCTATGGTCCTAGCTAATCCCTTTATGATGAAGTAATGCTACAGAAATCAAATACCAGCAGTAAATCGGGAGATTAACAACAAGCTGGGAAATGCACAAATTAAATTGCAATCTCTCTCGCTGCTTTGCCCAAGCCAATGGCTCCATTTCTGCTCTGGCCGTTGCAGCCCCCCCCAGCAGGAAAACAAGGTTAGAAATCACTTTATAAAAATGAGGCTCTACTCTAATCCCCGATGCAGTCAGTAAGCAGAGCCTGCCCAGAACGAGCTAATGCCTGGGCAACCCCCTGCCGCCTCTGTGCGCCTTTCGCCTGGGGAGGGGAGAGCATCTAGCTTTTCCAAAGGTGCAGGGATCCAAACCTGGAGAGAGCGCCATGCCAGGGAGAAGAGACGAGGGACAAGTGCTGCCAGCAGCAGCAATGACCACGTCTGGGGCTCGGGACTCCTGCCTTTTCCTGCTGGCCTGGGAGGGGAGTCAGGGATGGGGCTTTGCCTGCAGCGAGGTGGGGCACGGGCACTGCTCGCCGGTGCGGTACCACCTCTGCAGCGGTCCCCAGGCTGTTCTGCATCACCTGCCTGGATACAGGACAAAGCGACAGGCCCTGGGCTGATATCTGGAGCAATCACCGCCTCTGACAAGTCAAAGCCTCCTGCAGGTCTCCCAAAGTGCCAGGGACACGCTGGCCACCCTGTGCTGCCAGTGCTCTCTGGCTTTCACTCCTCCAGCCTCTCCTGCTGCCGGCTCCAGCCCAGACCCACTGGGCTGCTACAACAGTCCCGGACCGGGCAGTCGCTCCCGGAGGAGAGCAACCGGGTCACAGCTAAAACCGCAGGGCCAGGGGAGAGATGACGCAAGGAAAATGGGCAGCAGCCCTGTTCAGCGCCAATTGCTCCAGGGCCAGACAGAGCGAGGGGTTTCTGCAGGGAGGGCTGTGCCAGCGCCACTGGACGTGGCTGGGGTCTCCTGAGCGGGTGGCAGCGAGGGCCACGGTCCCCAGGAACCCTCCTGGGGCACGGCAGGAGCCAGGCTGCCTGCAGCAGGGCCAGGTCTGCAGGTGACCCCCAGCAGCGTAGGTTGCGCCCTGACTCTGCTTTTATCGCCCAGCAAATCCAAATGAATATTTTATTCACTCCCTTCAGAACATCTCCACAAATGCACATTTTAATAAAACATGAGGACGCATTTTTGAAAGAGCCATCTAGTGCTTCAAACAGCCCCATCATAGCTTATTAACAAGAGCAAACACTGTGCAGTTATATTTTTTGTATCTTGGTGACTCTAATGGAGTCCCACCGTGTGCGAGGTGATGGGGAAGGTGCCCACAGCCCTGTGTCCCCATGTCCTGGCAGCGGGGCCTGACAGCAGCCAGGGCTGTGGCTGCCTTCTGCTTCTGGCCCCGAGTGCCAGCGGGACAGGGCAGCACGTGTGAACGCTGGAGCCATTCACCTCACCCCCCTGCAGCCCCCTCGGTCAGACGGGGATGTATCTACTTAGGAGCATGACAGAGAAAAAAACGTATAGAGTTTCTTAGCAAAAGGTATTAGCAAACTAGAAAAATACTGAACCACGTGCTCATGTGCAAACACACACACACTGTTGCCAGACCTGCTGCACACACCTTCCCCCTGTTTGAATCACATAAGTTGAACGAGATGGACTCTGCTTCTTGTCTGAGATGCCAGTTTTGGTTTTCTACATTCCTAAATATGGCATGGGAGCGTCACGGTAATTTTTTCCCACAGCTGAGGTGATTCTAGCAAAAATGTTGTGGCTTCTGGAAAAGACAACATTTTCTTGTCCTTGTTTGAATTCATTGTAAAAGCAGCAATAAACCAAATGGCCAGAGAGGAGCAAGCTGAGCGACAGCAATAGGATGGAGGTGGCAGAGGTTACTTCTGCCTCTTCCTGCTACAGGGAAAGAGAGCCAATTAAGTCCGAGAGGAGGAAATTTAAAGCCAGTGAAAGAAAATGTTCCTCCAGCCCTAAACTGGGGCTGCAAGAGGCCACTGAAGGCAGGTCCTCAGCGAGACGACGTAGGAGCGACGCTGGCAGAAGGCACGAGTGCGGCACTCGTTATAGCCGCAAAGCATCAGGGAAAGCAAACGGGAGTTTGGGGAAGGGCACGGACCAGCCCTGGCCAGCACACGCCGCAGGCCGGGCGAGGGAAGGGGCACCAAGGGCTCTGCTCTTGGAGGCATCAGCTTCTTCCACGGCGACACACGGCTCGTGGTACAGGTGTGTGCACGGCAGTCCTGGCCTGGACGAGGCGAGGTCCCCGCCAGCAGCATCCCCCTGAAAGCTCCTGCTCCGGAACAGCTTTGCGTTACTGCTGACAGGTAGCACTGATTTATAAACCAGAAATAAATGAGTCTGCTCTGCAATTTCACCTAATTTTGTCTCCCATTTCAATTTGCCATCTTTCAGCATAATGCTGGGTGGTTAATTATGTTTCCATCTTACTTCTCAGATAATACCCACCTTGTACCGCACATCGTAGCCGCTCAAAGGGTTTCATTTTACCTTTCATTTCACCTCCTAGCACAGCTCTAAATTTAGTCAGCTTGTAATTTTGGGGTATTTTATACATTATGCCTTTATTATTGTGAAGTAAAATGGAATTCTTGTCTTTTAATTCACTCTCTAATAATTCTCCACCAAGCCTTAATACAAAAGGCTTTTTTTTCTGAAGATTAATTGAATGGGGTGTAATTATAATACCCAGGGAGATGATATTGAAAGTATCTTAACTGTGACAGTTTCCTCTGACTAATCGCCCCTTTGGCGACTTGCAAATCTTGGCTGCACAAGCTCCCCATCAGTTACTGCACTAATGTGCCAAGACCGAGCTTAGGGGGACTTGGGCACGGTGCTGCTCCTGGGCTGGGATCTCCAGGTCTCTAAGCCACCAACGCAGCTGCAGGGGCTCCTCTGGCCTCCAGGGACCAGCAGCACGGTCCAACGTGGAGACAAGGCGGACGGGGTGTCTGAGGCAGCCGGGCGCTGCGGGGGTGACACCGTCCCGCCAAGGGACCAAAGACACAGGGCAGTGCACAAAGTCCTTGCCATGGGAGCAGGTGTCTGGCAGCCGCAGCGCAGGGACGTTCCCATCTCCATCACCCTCTTCCTTGGCTTTATGCTCCTGCTAGAGGTGTTCTGCCCCTTTGGCCAAAGGAAAGCAGCAAAAATACAGAAAGGGAGTGCAAGGGAGGAGTGCCAGAAGCCATGGCAGGAGCATCCTTCCCTGGCTCCCCCCAGGAGACAGGAGGTAAAACCAGCACTACCTCAGGCTGCAGCACTTTCCTCTGAAAAGCATTTACCTGCCAGGAGGGGAGCAGCGATTTTCCATATTTGTATACTTTCCTGTGATAGTGGTATAGAGCAGGCGAGGTCAGCACTCAGCAGAGACACCAAGGGGCTATTTCCTCACTAAATCATGTATTGCAGTAAGTGAAAAATAGGCGTTAAGGGTGGCTATTATGCAGACAATAAAACGTTTTTATATCAACATAGGTGTCAAGCTCAACAATTCTGCAGAGTGGTTCCTTCACATTATGAGCTGGCTACGAATATGCTTAGCCAAGCAGGGTTGCTCCCAGCAGCAGCCCAGCATTCGTTATTAGAAATAACAGGCCTCCACTCTGTATTCGACAGCTGAGGGCTCTTGGTGGGGACAGGCATCCCAGGTAGGGACAGTACAAACACAGACTGGCCCTGGCCCCCGGGGAGGGGTGGCATCTGGGGGGACGTCATGCTAGAGCAGCAGGAGCACCATGCAAAGGGGAAGGGACAGGACAGGGGAAGCTCTCAGCAAAGCGTCCTGGAGAAATTAATGCACATTGCTCTGGGATCACTACAAGCTAATTAGCCTTTGCTGGCCAGAACAGGCTCTCAGCTCTCTTCCAGAGCCAGGCATTTTTCTTTCTCTCAAGTACACACTCACACAGGCTGCAGTCAATATCAGAGGAAAGAAGGTATTAAGCCAGAGCTGGCCAGCTTGCACAGCGATTGCTTGAACTGACAGGGATCAGGTCTGGTGGAGGGCACAGCTATTTGGGCATTCCCAGGTGCAGCTTATTTGTGGTTAAGCTTCTGCCACCAAGATGGAGTGGATGCAGCAGGGATCTGCTCCCAGAGCAGTACAGCTCAAGTGCCTTTTGCCACCACGCATGCTGCAGCAGGTGCGTGCCAGCACCGGTACCCTGGCACAGCCCCAGGCTGCTCGCCTTCCCACGGCCCGTGCCGCAGGGAGAGGGGTGCTGGCACCCCGGGCCTAATGGGGAGCTCCACAGCCTTGACAAGTCCTCGCTGCTGCTTGCCAGGTCTGCTCTGGCATCGCCCGTTTCTGGCATCCTGCTGGTTAAACTTCCCTGGCCAGAATCCACTGACGTACAGACTTGAGAGCGGGAACCGTAGCAAGGAATGACACCAAGGAATGACACCCCCAGAGCCCTGGGAGCAGATGGAGGGACAGGAGGCACTCCCCATGCTGGTGCAGACAGCGAAGTCAGCACCCGACCCCAGGAGCAGAATCAATTAAAGCTCCCAGCCCATTAGCAGTAGTAAAGGGCAGAACAGGAGCAGAGAGACGAAGCCCTTGCGCACCCCCTTGGAGACAGAGGACAGCAACCCAGTGCCATCTTCCAGCAGCTGTGCTGAGCCTAGGGGCACGGGGAGCCCCAACAGACACACACACACACACACAGAGCGGGTGTAGGCAGCAGGGAGCTGCTCTCCCCTCTCCTGCAGGAGAGCAGCACGTCCAAGGCACCGAGATACCTCCACTGCCCAGGACACAAGAAGGGCACTGCAGAGCCCCCCGACAGCCCAGTAAAAGCCAAAACTGGAAAAAGAGAGACACAGGAAGGTTGCTAAGAAAGCACAAAGCAAGAGCATGTTCTCAGAGCCATATTGCTCCACCCCAGCCCCAGGAGCAGAAGAACCAGCAGCTGAAGAGCCTGCTGCTCCCCAGCCCGACTGCCTGGCACATGGCTGGCAGGAGAGGGAAGCCTCAACCCAGCCCCAGAGAGATGCCAGGGACAGCCCAGCCTCTGCACGGAAGGTAAGAGCAGTACCTCCTCCTGCAGCAGCAGCGTCCCTCCTGCAGCAGCAGGACCCACTACCCCTTTGTCCTTTATTTAAGCTCTCCTGGGGCCAGATTGCCTATTGCCCCCAGCTGCCTTTGCATGGCACCCTTTAACCCTTCCCATCCCCAGGTCCTGCCCCTTCGCCCACAGCTCACGGGGTGCATGGCCCCTCTGGCCCCTGGTCCTTCCTCATGCCGGGGGAAGCAGCAGTTCCTGCTGGGTCTGGAGGCACAAGCCCAGGGGCTCTGGGGCTCCACCAGGCCAGTTTCGGCTGAGCAGAGGCAGGAGGGAAATGCTGGTTTACGCAGCCCAGCCCTGCCCTGCCTCCTGCACCAGCCCCTGCTCTCTCCAAGCTGTCATCTGAGAGCAGTGGGGTAAATTATTCATGCTGTGAGCAACACTCGATAAATGAGCTTGACCGGTTGTTTGTTCAGCCCAGCAGCCCTGTCCCTCACCTGACGCCCTGGCCCGGAGCGGGGCACAAGGAGCCCTGTCCTGTCCCCTGCCCTCCTCGCCAGTGCAGCCCCATGCTCAGGGGACAAGTCCTGCCATTCCTCTGCGAGGACAGATACTCCTTTTTTCAATGCTGAGGAATCTCTCGCCAATTTTTCTGAATTTCTTTCTTTTTTTCTCCCTCTATTTGCTGTTTCTAACTGATAAGATGTCCCACCAGATACGGCTCTGCATCAGCAGAGGTACAGAAAGCTGACAGTGGTTTTTTTCTGTATCTTTTGTCCATCTTAGTCTTTTCTCCCTGGGGAAGGAGGCTCCTGCCGTGCATCCCTTCTCCTGATAACTTGTGGCCCAGGCTCGTCTCACTCCTTTGATGGAGGAAAGCCATCTCAAGGGTATTTTCAGTCATTCAGCTGTCCTGCGCCCAGGACAAAGTCACCGTGCAGCCGGGGCTGTCCTACCAGGAGCTCAGCGATGCTGGGAGAGCTTGATGGCCCTGGGCACACGGGCAGCGCCAGCTCCTCTGCGGGGCTTTGCCCTCTGCTGCTCCTCCAATCGTTCCAGCCAGTGCAACGGATAATAACAAAAACCGTATCCAAACACTTGACAAAACACAAAAGCCCTTTGCTGGGTAACCCAGCGGCTGAGCTACGCAGGGCCCGCGACAGGACAAACGCTCTGGCAGCACATCAGCGGCCGCGGCCCCGAGGCACAGCTACCTGCCCACCGGAGCCACAGAAGGTTGTTGCCAGTCAGATCTCAGCATGCAGAAATGGAGAGACGTGGGCAGACTCATCCGTGCAGCAACATCAGTGAAATCGAGACAAAAATCAGCCTGTTGAGCATTGCCTGAACTGTTCCTCTGCGGTTCAGCTAAATGAAAGAGTATGCCTTTTTAATGCAACGTGTAATTAGAGAGTGTAAGTCACAGCCAAAAGATTTTATTGAGCCAGAGAATTAGACAGTTGCACGAGTAATGAGAGTGGCCGCTGTTGCAGAAGCCGGCTGGGATTGGAATGGCCAGGGCAGAGCCGCCAGCCTCTCCACCTCGGATCCAGTCAGCAAGAGAAGCGCTCCCAAAGCCTCCCTTCGCTGCTGAATGAAAAGATCCTTTGCAGAGATTAAAATGAATTTATTATTTCACAGTCTGGTATTTACATCACATCTGGAGCAGGTATTACGTATCCTTTTACAAAAACGTCTAAATAACGAGTCCCACCACTAGCAGCCAGAGCATGGAGGCAGGCGGCTGCACGCACACCAGCGTCCCCGGGCAGCACGCTGTGCTGCAGGCCCCACGCCAGCTCCAGCCCCCGGCCCCTCCTGAGCCAGCACGTCCCCCCACACAGGTCACGGAGCAGGGCTGGGGCGCCGGGGCGGCGTTGGCCCCACTCCCTGGCAGCGATGCTCTTGCTCAAGCCGTGTGCCACTGGCCCCACCAGTGCAGCAGCCTTGGGGACCCCAGCCCTACTGACGTCAGGACCACGGGGCTCCCGCCCTCTCCCCCTCGAGCTGCCACGCCAGGGAAATGGTGCGTCCTGAAGGTCACAAGCTCACGGCCAGGAGATGGTACATTTTTCTTTATTTTGAATTAATGCAATGAAGCCTGGATCAGTCTGGGTCTCTAGCTAGGCACCTGCACAGCATCAGGCACACCAGACCCACAGACAGAAGGGGGCTTCCCCCGCGCGTTATTCTGAAATTCAATTGCAAACACAAGCAGTAACTTGGTGCCTGGGACTTGCACGGTAGAGAACAGATAGTAAACTTGCAGCCTGATTAATGCCATTACCGAGGAAGAAGAAACCAGCAGCACGCTCCGTGGAGACATTTCACCATCTCCAGGGGCTGACGGGGTGTCAAGACAGCCCCAGCCATGCCGACACATCCACCACACGTGGTCACAGCAGCCAGATCACGGGGCAGGGAAAGCACAACGCTCCGTGGGTCGGAGCAGCCCCCCAGCCCCCGGGCAACACGAGGTCAGGCCAGAGCTCAGCGCCTGCTCCTGGGAACCCACCGGGCCAGGAGCTGTGAGCCAAACAGGGGAGGGTTTCACACGACCATTGGGGGGTTTCCCAATTCCTGATGGCGACCCTGATTCAACATCTTGGGAGATGGGGAAAGGCGACTCACAGCAATGATTTCAGCTATTTCAGAATAAAGCCCATTTGGGGGGACCGCTGTCTGTCTGTCTGTCTCTGTATTGTCAACAGCTCTTACATGATTGGACTATTTTATTTAAGAGGATGGAAAAATGAGCCCATTTCTTGGTCGGTGAGCATGTCCACAGGGCAGGAGGGGACCGTGGGGCGACAGGAGTCTTGCAGCTGTGCTGGAGTCCCATACTTGCAGCCTCTGGGGAAGCTGGGGCTCAGTGGATGCTCTGATCTGGTACCCGGCTCGGTCCTGCCAGCAGGCACAGGATGGCAGCCCCGGAGCATCCCACCTCCGCAGGCACCGCCCGCTGGACCACGTCCTGCTGCTCACGGCTCTGCAGAGCACCGGGGACCCGTGCCGAGGCTGGTCAGCCGCTGCCGAGCTGCACAGAGGCTATCGCGTGACCTGCGGGCAGAGGAGAAGAGTGGGGCAGGGGCCTGCTAATGGGAACGGTCAATCTGTTTGCAGGGACAAGTTGCCCAACACATCCAGATGATTCCCCCGTCCGCGAATTGTCAGCGAACAGCCTCAGGAGACGCAAATAGGATTTGCTCTTTGTGTTCATTTAATGGGGTGGCCGTTCCAAATTTCAGCTTATGGATTGTTTGTGAACCCTGTGCTCTGGCTACAGCTTCCACTGGGGGTCTGTCTGCAGAGGGGATCCAGAGGGGCAAATCCAGCCCCCTCGGCACAGTTCCTAATGGGGCACCCAAAATGCTCTTGAAAACATATGTCTGCATTTCCAAAACGCAGCCTCCTTAGGGGAGGGCAAGGGACCCAAAAGGCGTGCTGGGAGGATGGCCGTGGAGGTCAGGGCTGCTGGACAAGGGAGAGAGCAGAAGCCCTGGGGTCCTGCAGATGGGAACGGTCCCCAGTGAGAGCCCAGTCAGCAAAGCCAGAGCAGAGGCTTTGGGCTAAGTCAGCAGCTGGGGGAAAAAATAAACAAACAATATTTAGATGGGAAAAAGACAATGAGCTAAATGTAGTGTTGCAGTTACTGGTCAGTGATGGATGCCCAGGGCCAGAGGAACTTCCTCGGACATCCATAAAAACACTTGAGCACGAAAGTGCTTTCTGTGCACAAAAATAATAGCAATAATGAAAAAAATCCCAACATCACTTAAGACGATAATTTTATGGCAGGGTATGTGGGGTGAGAAAAACTAAAGCATAAGGAATAATTACACTCAACAGTATGAACAATGATTACAAAATTATGCAACTGATTAACCATGGCATATATGTAATTACTAATGAGTTTGATAAAATTTTAATTATACCTTGTTCTTTGGGGCATTCAGCAAGCCATGAAAATAATAATCATGTAGCACTCTGTCACAGATGATTGCCTCAGATGGGGGAGCGGTGACGGATTCAGGGCTGTGCCACTGGGCTGGGACAAGCAACCAGCTGCCCCAGAGCAGCAGGGAGATGCTGGGGAGCAGCCAGGATGGCCCAGCAGCCCTGGGCTGGTATGGAAACGTCCCCAGCACATCTGCTCACGGGCTGAGCCATGCAATGCCCTCCTCACCGAGCCTCCCCGCAGGAGTTATCGATCAGCAAAGCCGTGGGACCCACTCAGGGTTTGTGCTACCCCTGCCGGCCCCTCCAGCACCGGTGACAACAGCACAGCCCAGACCCTCTGCTCTGCTTCATTGCATCCGTAACAAACGGCACGTGTCCTGGAAAAGCCGAGGCTCTCCCCTTCCACTGCGAACTCTCCGGGGACACTTTCCTGGGCTTTGCTTGCCCCAGGTGGGGGACGGGCCAGCGAGGCTTCCCCCCTCAGCACCCAGCCAGGGACGTACCTTGGTCGTCTTCACTTTGTTGCCACTACTGCAGCTCCAGCCCGAGAGGTCGGGCAGTACCTTGCACTCCTCCCCGTCGAGGCAGGGCTCCATCTGGCACCACCACTTCTGCAGCACGATGGAGGCTGGGGGAGAGGAGGGCGTCAGCGGCCGGGCTGCGGCACGGGGCACGGAGGACCCGGCACCACGGCAGCCGGGGGAGGCTGCTCTGGGCTGGCAGCCCGTGGGGGACAGGGTGCCAGCCCTGCCCGCCTTCGGGAGGTGCAGGAGGGCAGGGCAGGAGCTGCAGCCCCTCTCTCCGGCACGGCCCACATTTGCTGCGACCCTCCTGAGGAGCCGCTTGTCAGCTGCCTGGCATCGTTTGACCCAGCTGCTCCACCTGCCTCTGAAGCACCCTGCTTTCTCTCCCTACCCCAGGCAAAAAGCCTAATGACAGCCCTGTCCTCGCTCCCAAGAGCCGGGAGAACAGCGTTGTTCACTAATGTACTGCAGGCTCCTGCGATGGAGGCAAAGGGACAGTCTACCACTACTTGACTCTGTTAGGCTCTTGTAACTGGCACCTCCAACACGGGTAACCAGAGCGGGCTCCCTTGTCTTTGGGAAAGACGACGCACACAAGCTGTTTGGGACAACAAAAGCCTTCCCTGACAATTCACCCTGGCGTTTCTTGGTGTTGCACACAACCACGCTGACAGGACGCTGGCTGTCAAGCGAATCAATACCATGCTGGCAGAAGCTGCAGCTGCTCCTGCCGGCTCTTCGGCAACGCCACGCAATGCCATTCGATAAAATATACATGGCCTGAGCTTTGCTTAGTGCTCCTTGCAGGTGATGGTGCTGCATGGCTGGAGTCACGTCTCTGCCCCCGGCTGCAGCAGCGCGGTGAGCAAACGCGCAGGGATCAATGCTGCGGCGCCTGGCCCCAGTGCAGCGACGCACTGGAGGAGCTTGAACCACTGGAGCACCATAACCCGCCCACGGCACACAGCCCGGGGCTGCACGGGGTGGGGTAATGCAGCCACACCAACGGACAGCGTCCCCAAAACGCTCCCCACCTCCTCTGCTCCACTGCAGGAGTCCCTGGGCAGGTCTCCTCTGTTAATCCCAGGGGCACAGAAACTCCGCACCAGCTGGACCGACGGGGAAGACGCAGTCGGGGGTTTCACGGTACCCAGCTTGCGGCCACGGGGTACTCACCATCCACGCAGGAGGGAGCCGCCCTCGTCGTCCCTGCCACCTGCCCCGGGAAGCAGGAGCATTTCACCGTCTGGGAGCGCTCCTCGATCTTGTTCTTATTGCAGCACCTGTGAGCTGCAATGACTTCGCATGTGCCAGGTTCTACGTGCACTGCGGGAGGACAAACAGCTGCTGTCACGCAGGGCTGCGCCCCAGAGCCACCTCCTGCTCACCGTCCCCGGACAGCGCTGCCAGCGTGTGCCACGACCGAGGCACCGGGAGAGCCCGGTGCGGGCAGCGCTGTCCCGGCCTCCAGCAATCGCCCCAAGGCTGCTGATGACATACACGCGGCTCAACCCAGCATCTCCCCAGCCCACCCGTAAGGAGAAGCACTGGTCCTGCTCCAGACCTCCTGCATCTGAGCTGTCACTGCTAACAGTCCTCACACCCATCCATCCTACCCAGCAAAATGAATAGCCTCTTGCCACAGCCAAGCCAAAAGCTTTATTGAAACGAATGAGCACATTAGTTAATTGCAGCTGGTAATGAGATGCACACTTTGCTACAAGAGGGGATGGTGCATCGTGTTGCCTTTGGCTTCAAACAGAGTACCACCACCTCTGACCCCAGCTAAAACCAACGCTCCCATCTCACACTATCCTCTGGCTGGAGAAGGGAGGACCAGGATGGCATCTGCGCCTTGTGGTGACACAGAAATGCCACAGTGTTCATCATAAATCCAGGCTGCTCTGCTGCTCCCCCTCCCAGTGCCATTAAAATATTAAGGAAGAAAGCAAGCTAATGTGCTGGCTTATCACCTCTGGGATCCAGGTTTAGAAGCTAGTTAGCAACACAAATCAATGACTTTCACTGGGTAACAGCCCACACAAGCGCAATACAAATTAGCCAAATGGGGCTGGATAGACTTCGTTCCCATGACCTGAGTGCGGATGATCCCTGCAGGTCCTGTTTAATGAGCACTGGAGGAGCGAGCGCAGAGCCACGCACCGAGACATCCCCTGGGTGACCGGGGACAGGCTTTTATTTCCACAGTGAGTGGGAGCCAGGCTGCAGGGAGGACGAGGAAGCTGCATTTCTGCAGCGTGCCGTACCGAAACATGTGCAGACGAGCACGCATCACGCTGTCAGACCCGGCTGCTCTGCACCCTCAGCTCAGGAGCGTGCACTCAGCCCCTTCCACACCCCTGGGCACCGGCAGGAGCCCTGCAGGAGCCCTCGGCAGCCACTGGAGGAAAGGCTCGGTGGAGGGTGCAAGCAGGACGTGCAGGGCTGCGGGGAGCAGAGTAGCATGCTGCTGCTGCTGGTGGTGGAGGTACCCATGAGCACAAGCCCACACTCAGCCCTTTCCCAGCGCACGCGGCTCTGGCAGTCTCTCCAACCTGACCCGCGTTTGCCAGCCTGCCCTCGCCATCCTGCCTGTCCAGCCTCGGCTCCCAGCTCTGCTTCGCCCCCCAGCCACTGCCAAGAGGGTCCTGCTGAGGGTCCCAGGGCCCCATCCACCCCCAACCCTGCGAAGCGAGGCAGCCAGCCCAGGGAGTTCATGCCGCGGGTTTGTGCTGGTGCTCCCTGCCCAGCTCTGTGGGAACCGTCACACGAAGGGGACCGGGGGCGGCTGACCTGCGTCACGGCAAGCGCTCCCACGGGTCCCCGGGGAGAGGCAGCACATACCCACGCTCACCAGCAAACACCGCCTGCCTTCCAGGAGCTTTTGGAAAGGAGCCACTTCACCTTCTCACATGAAAGCTCAAGGAAACGGGATCTCTCCCCAGGCACCGGGGGAAATCCCTCTGCCTTGCCGCATCTTCACATCCCTGCTGGGAAACACTGATCCAAGTGCAACCTCCCGGCTTGTGCCCGCCAGGCACGGCCGTGCCAGCTTCCAGCCACGCCAGCTTCCAGCCAAAGCAGTCCTTGCTCCTCTCCTGTTCCCACTGTGTCCGAGCACCAGCCGGGAGACGAGAGGGCAGGACGTGAGGAGCCGCCTCAGGACTCGCTCTCCAGCGATGCCACCAGCCTGGGGCCAGGGCAGAGACACTCGCTGCTCTGCAGAAAGGCCACGTCCTAACGTGAACGTGGGCAGTGACAACTCTGCTCGTCCCTCGCAGCCTGGTCTGTCAGGGAGCCGCGGCCAGGAGCCACACACCCCTGTGCCCTGCACCCGCCGGCACACGGGCAGGACGGGCCGTAGGCCGCAGGACCACGGCTTTAATTTGGCTTTATTTATTGTTATTTCATGGTCATTTTCTTTTAATGAACCATCGCTTTCATTTCTGCCCATAATAATTACACGATTACCTATCCTGGAAGTATTTTGTAATAGCATCTCTAGCCATAAATTTTATCCTCTCTTTTAAATGCCATCGTAATTCAGCTTTAGTGATAATTTCCATTCTTTTTGTATGCAGAAATGGTAGGCTTTGGTAAAAGTGAGACAGAAAGCAACTCATTACAGAACAAACGTGACTGTTTTACCCTGTTTTTATGGTTAACGGGATTTCCAAATAATCTGAGGAATAAGTGGAGGTCCTTGGCTTTGGCTGACTATGAACCCACATTCCCACCACGCTCTGGTGTGGGACCACGAGGAGTCACTCACCCACCCCATGCAAACCAACACAGCCCCCCACCCGCAACAGGGGATTTTTATACCCTCCAACTTCAGTGCTCACACGTAGTTGTGGTTTTGACTCATTTTTATAAAAGCCTTCCCGCCAAGCTTCATTAGCAGAGCTCTTCCAGGAGGAAGGGCCAGACAACCCCCCTGCTCCCTCCCACTTCTGCTCTCCGGCTTCTCATTTTCAGCTAATTTAAAAAGTTCAGCAGAGGGACAGCCAGGCAGAACTGAGAAATCGCTCATTACAGCCATGCAATAGGAGTTCGCTAACACACTAAAGCCCTTTTAATTTGCTCAAAAAGGTGCAGCACGGAGATAAAGAAAAATTTGCCGCTCTTCTGCCTTACCGCAGCTGGCTGAGCACAGCAGCAGTGTGGCGCTGGATGTGCAGCCTCGGGGCCTGTCCTGCCCCAGCAGGAGCCTGTGGGCACCCGCCGTGTCCCTGCCAGTCACACCAAGGAACCCCGGCCATCCCGGCAGACTGCGGGTATGCAGACACAAGGAAGGCGTTCGCACCAGGACAGATGGACAGGGTCCATCTCCACCTCGCACCTTGCCCCCAGCCCTCCGGGCAGGCCACCTGGGGAAGGCAAAACCCACGGCAGAGGAGAGATGCTCTCGCTGGTAAGACGGTGCTTTGTGCTCCAGTGCTGCCAGACCCAGCCTGGGGCTGCGATTAGCCAAGCTGCACCAGAGGTGGAGGTCTGCCGTTGTGCGGGGAGCACGGAGGGCAGCTGCGAGCCTCAGAAGAGAAAGGTTCAGAAAGCCTTTGTTTTCCCTCAAAAGCATACAGCTTTCCTTTGAGCCAGTCAGAGCCCAGGCAGCTGCTGCTCGCGGGGTCAGGCAGCAACCTGCAGTGCCAGGAGCAGCCGCCTCTGCCCCGGGAAGAGCTGACCGCAAGGAGCAGCGTGCACGGGGCGGATACCCCATCGCCCGCAGCCCCGCTGGTCCCAGCTCACCCGCCTGCTTCTGCTCCAGGATTCAAACTGTGAACAGCTCAAACACGGACTGACACACCACGGAGGTCAGGCAGCCTCCTGGCATCAGCCCCATGCCCCCCAGGGATACACACAGCCCTGCAGCAAGGGCTCTGCTGATGGCAGAGCTGGGGAAGCGGCACGCACCCCCAGGACCAGGCACTCTCTGAGGCTGTGAAATACTTTCCTCTGCCTAAAGGTCTCGCGAGCATCCGATGTGCTGCCCTGAGACACAATTACAGCGGAAGCTTGCCCCAGGCACTTCTCTCCAGCGCAGACCCCTCCAGGCGCCAGCCCCGGGGGGAGGCAGGGCAGCAGGGCACCGCGCGTCCCCTCCCTCAGTGACCGCTCGCAGCAGAGCCGCAGGCTGCATTTGAGCAGGAGGGATGGCCCCACAGGGAGCAGGGCAAGAGCTGCCTGCTGTAAAGCACCCCAGCTCCCTACACACCAGATTCACCCCCGTCCCTGCTCCTCGACCGCAGGCAGCACGGACGACACCAGGTGTGAGTGCCACAGACCCCGACATCCGAGCGAGCTCGAGTTTAGGGGTTGTAACGAGACACAGACGAATCCCTCAGCATCAGATAGGGCAATTCCCAGGCTGTCAGCAAGAGACTTTGCTTTTTCCTTGTTGCAGAAGAGATGAGCGGCCCCGTGCCAAGGGGTGCCGGCAGAAGAGCGGTGCTAAGAGGACGCCTGGCTGCTGCCAAGAGGCTCCCTGCCATGCCGGGCTTTTATGTCACACGCCTGGGAAGAGCCAGGAGAGAGCTGGAGACCAAGCACAGGGAGAGCGATGGGCTCCTCCGGAGCTCCCTGTGGGTGCTTCTTTTGCTGAGCAGCAGGAAACTTCAAACCATATAGGACTGAAAACGCAAATCAGATGGATGGTGTGTTTAACACGGAGAGCAGGAAAGCCCCAGGGAGCTTGGGATAAGTTCCAGAGCTTCTGGCACGCTTCTCCCTCCCATTTAACTGGTATTTCCCCACTGGAACCCTTTCTAAAAAAAAAAAAAATCTTATCTCATTGAACCATAAAAGCATTGTAAGAGCACAAGGCTTTTGAATCCTGCATGCAAAAATAAAATAAAAACGTTGTCCTACTCTGGCTGAGCTTCAAGTGAGCGGCAGAACACGGTTTTTTATGGCACAACCTGAAATGACGCATTTTGTGTGTCTCGGGGAGGCGTGGGCACTGCTCCACATGTTCAGTGTAAAATATCGCTCTGCTTGCTGGTGGAGAGTTGTAAAATGAAGAGAAGTTGAACGCATGTAATTGCCAGGCAATGCCCAAATCCCCTGCACCAAACCCCTTCCTCCTGGGCACTGAAACGCCGTTAAGTGGGTCCAGGCGTCCTGAGGAGGGCTGAGCAGCACAGCAGCGACCAGGCACAACCCGGGAGGGGGGGCAGAGGTCCAGGCCCCGGCGGGGAGCAGAGCCGGGGGCTCAGAGGGCTCTGCTGAGAGGGCAGCGCAGCCCCAGAGGCACTGGGGAACAAGCGGCTCGTGGGCAGCCCCGGGGCAGCCGGTGACGTGAGCGATCTGTACTCTGTGCCCTGCAACAACTCCACTACTAATATTCACTAAATAATTAAAGTCTTAAAATCACTACTGCCTTAGATGCATGTATTATTTAAGAGGGTTTTGGAGAGAAGCAGGCTTGTTTTTATTGCTCATTATCACTGCACGTCAGTTGGGATTTTTTTACTACCTTGTCACCTCAAGACTCCACATCATGCTCTGTTCCCCTTCGTGGCATGCGCGTGTGCACACATCCATGAAGTGCTCGTGCAAATCCCATCACTTCACACTTGCAAGCAGAAAAACAAATGCCTGAACAGCTGAAGGTGTTCTGCCATTGATGAACCCGTACGGGCACCCTGCAGCTAGAGGATACAGCTCCCAACACGCAACCTGCCTTCCTCCACGGCGCCGAGCAGTGCTTCCCACACACCCAGCACGGCTTCTGCCTCATCTAGAGAAGGTGGCTCGGGAAAATATTCCGTCCCCATTTAAAGGCTGCACATGATGGAGAAACCAACGCTTCCCCAAGCAAGGGAATCTAGAAGCATCTCACCAATAAACGCCATACAGCTGCCGTCTTCACTCTGAGCAGCGACGCGCTGACCAGTAAGTCTCTCTTACAAGATAATCAGAAATTGGTGTTCTCCATTCACTCAGAGAATCTAATTTCCTGAAAGCAAATCCCAGCTGACTAAATGCCTTTACTTCTGCTCCAGGTTGAGTGATGAATGTGAATGAAGGCAAAGATGGCACTTTGATTATCAGCATTAGAGGGGTTTATCTGAAGATGCTGGGGCCACCTTTGCGGGAGCTGTATCCAGACAAGCCAGCCTTGTTCATCACGTAGAGCTCACCATGTTATATGGGGGATTAAATTGCTGGTGAAATCATTCTTCGCTGAGAAGTCTCCTATTCCATTTCCAAATTACTTAATCTCTCCGCACTCCATTCATGTGGCTATTTAAATCCAACCACGTAACCCAGGAAGCACCGCTCTGCTTGGACACATTAGCATTCCCCACGCGCTGGGAGAACACAAGCGATTAGATCTTATTTCTGCAGCCAGATGTTTACGGCGTGGTGTTTCCCTGGACGGCTAACAGAGGGGCTGCACATGGGCTCTCCGTTCAAGAAATTAATGAGTTTGGGGGCTCTGATACCTTGTGGCCACACTGCCGCCATTAAAGATCTTCCCCGGCTATCGCTCATTTTTAGGTGCCACACCTGGTTTTAACCGTGAATAAACACAATGGCTGAAAGCTCTGGATGTGTCTGCCCTTTATGCACACAATCCATCAGCATCTCTGACGCTGGGGGGTGCAGGCAGGCATCAGCAGTACAGCTCTCCCCGCTCCCACCTCCACATCAACTCCACAGGCAGAAACATAACTGCGGGCTGCCTAGGACAAAACGTCATTGCAACTGAGAACGCAACCTTATGAAAGCGTGTTTCACACATAACCTTTACCAAAAACTGTCCCGAATGAAGCAAAAGCGGAGGGCAGGCAACAGGAAAATAAAGGCCATGAACTCAGCAGGCAGGCTGAGAATTCCTGGTTTGAGCCCATGGAAATCCAGCCCAGCAGAGGAGGCAGCAGCCAGCGCAGCCTCGCAAGATTCTTACAGTGCCAGGAAACCAGGATGTGCAGAGAGAAACCGTGTTAATACAGACACAGAGCGGGGTCAAACTTTTAAGTATTTGCTCCTGGCATGCCCTCTTTGCTGTGGGTTAGAAGTTGCTTGAATAAAAAGTACAAGGTTTGGTCCACTGTGGGTAAGCCTGTGTGAGCGAAAAATCCCCGGCTGTCTGCCTGCGAGCACGTGAATACAGGAGCCTGTCCCCTCATGCATGAGGCGAGATTTATACATAATTCACACCCCATGAAGACACTTGGGCATTTGTGCTTTAAACCTAGGCGAGTCGCTGCTTTATTAATGCCAGGTCTGACTCTTCCCTGAAGAAGCAGCTCCCCTGCAAACGGCTCCTGCCGGGGGGGAGCGGGGCTCTCCGGCCCTGGGGACCGGGCAGGATGGCTGAGTGCCCGGCTGCGGGCAGTGCCCGAGCCCGTAGGCTGGGGAGTCCTGCGCTGGTGCCGAAAAGTCATTCCAGAAACGACTGAGGAGTTTTATCTGCTCATGCACCTGCTACAGGTTAGAAGGAAGGTAAGGCAGGTAACTGCTGGTTGAGGGACCCACTCTGGAACATACGTTTTGGTTTTAAGCAATGAGGATGGGGATTACAGGATTAGAACTGCTTTAACTGTCAGGCAAAAATGACAGAAATAGGACAGGGTTAGGTGTGGGGTCGGCGAGAGCATGAACGATTTCAGATTAACCCTTAAATACCTTCTTTTCCAAACACAGGCACAAAAGGCAGACTGCACGTGCCCCAGGATTGCTCCGTACTCCAAGCACTCGCTTCTGCCGCCCTGCTGCACAACTCTGCCAGCACACCAGTAATGTCAGCTCCCACCCATCCATGCCACCCTCCCACCTACCCATGCCATCCTCCCACCAGGCACCGAGGAGAGGAACCCCCAGCCCTGGACCACCGGATCCCCCCTCCGGCATGGCCCGTCGGGCTCCTGCGCTGGGCAGGACAGGCACGAAGGGCTGAGCACAACTTCCCAGCTGCTTCTATTCTCAAGACACACGCTTTAACCATGGGTTCACATAACCCCTCCAAAAATCACATTGATCACACAAAACAGCTTTCCATCATACATGCACAGAGGGGGATCTCAAAGCCACCGCTGGGAACAACAAATTAACACCCCAGAGCCAAGGCTATGCTTTCCAGCGAGACTTTCAGTTCTACATCAGTTTGTACTTGTTCCATGTTTCAAGATGATCTTTACAGCCAGAGGGCTGAAAATTATTTGTATTTCTAATGAAAGCCTAAAGCGGAGAGCGTCCATCGCATAACAAGCGTGGTTTGTGACACTCATTGCAACTTAGATGGAAAGAGTTACGTCTCTCTGCTCACAGATCAAGAATTACCTGGGTAATAACCTGAATACATAGATGTGTCTCAGATTTTGCTACAGACATGAAGAAATTCACTTTTCAGCTCCTCAGACCAGCTAGGCTTACCAAGCAACAGCTTTTAAATGTCCCATATTAAGGTATTTACAAGTTATAACTCCAAGGAACAGCTTTACTGCTATATGGCTCCAGGTTCCTGCCTGGCTCTGAGGACCAGTCCAGGGAGTCTCCTGCAAGCACAGACACTCAAAGTGCAAATCCCGCAGCCATCACAGTGGCACTGGAGAGAAAACGTCAGTGCCTCTCAGCGTCCATTTGCTGGATTCTGCCCCGTGCCTTCAGCACGCTCATCCTCGCCACCCAGACCCCAGCGACAGGGCCGGACACCGAGGTCCCCGGGGCCGTCGGCCTCTGGTCCCCAGAGAGACACCCACCCGCTCCCGCAGCCAGTGCACACAATGACCCGAGACCACCTGCGCTTGTCCTCCCACCCAGGAATGAGGGACGGGCCCTCACCAAACATCTCAGCCCCGCATAACCCCCACCCTGGGCATCCCATGGAGACCCCGAGGTACCACCAGCATCACGGGGGCCTAGGGCGATTGCACAGGAGCGCGATGCATGTAGCGAGGACGTCACTTCCCCTACCTGAATGGCTTCTGTGATGGGTGGAGGCCAGCGTCAGTCTTCCCCACAGCATAGTAAGGCAGAGAGTGAGCACGAAAACCCATTTGCTCAGGCTTTGTATGTCTCTCTCACTCATTCTACCAAAAACAAGAAGAGGTGCATGGAGAAAGAGGGGCTGAGGAGTGTTGGGAGGTGCAGCCCCTCCACACCAATACTGCTGCATGCAGCGGTGCAGCCCACGAACACGAACGGTCATGGGGACCAGGGTGGCCTGGCTGCAGGGACACGGCCCTGGGAGGCAGGGCAGGCACCCGGGATTCACCCACTGCCCTTGGACCGGCGCAGACTTCTTCAGCAGCACGGGCCGTTGCAGCAGGACAGAAGGAAACCACACCAGCAATAGCACAGACGAGCGATAGTTACCTCTTACTGGGGTTTCACACTAACACCTGCGCATCTGCCAACCTCGGGTAGGTCAGGTCTTTGCAAGGGGCAGACATCAGTGCATCTGAAAGGAGAAAGAGAAACATGGGTAGCGATACCTGCTGTACGGTACCTGGGGGGCATGAACCGCCGAGTCCCCTGGGAGCGGCTGGGGACATCCCGGGGCTCGGCTGGCCCCACATCAGCACACGCAGGCTGTGCACAGGCGCACACACCTGCCCATTGCACGCACCAAAACCTCTCCGGGAACTCAGCCCGTAGCCCTGCTCACCCCCACGAACACCGGTGTGCCTTCATCCACTTCAGAGGAGCTGCTCCTGATTTTTACTGCTGAGAGCACAAAATCAGGCCAGTTATAGTATGTTATTAACACAGATCACAAATACTAAATACAGACCCAGGGTGGGTGGGAAGAGCCAGAGCAGATCAGCAGTGAGTCATTCCAGGTATCGCCTTTTCTGTGTGCAGTTACACGTTGCCATCGCCCTTGTGTCACCAAGGTCCCTTGCAGCGACAGCCGAGGTTTGGCCCTCGTGGGCTGGGCACTTTGCAAACCACTCGCCAACAGACGGAGGGACCGACCACACCAGCTGTCCCAGGGCCCAGCCACCCCCCTGCTCGGCGGGGCCGGCGCTGCACGGGGCGCTGAGGAATGGGGCAGCCGATGCCTGGGCGGACACGCACAGCTGGCGGCAGCGCCGGGACCCACACCCCGGTGTCCCAGGGCAATGCCTTGTTCTGGGGCTGCTTCTCCTCTCAGTACATCTGCAAAGTTCATAAAACCACACAGACACAAAACTGCGCCCGCTACCTTTGAACACAGCTGGTCCCCCAGTAACCTCTCTTGGCACCTCTGTGCACACCAGGGCCATGTGCCACCACTGCTGCCCGCTGGCACCCCCCTCCCATGCCACACAGGAGGTGCTGGTAAGGAGCAGAGATTTACATCACCTGGAGCCCCTAAGGAAAAATTGAAATCCCCAAAGACTCAGTGTTTTACTGTCAACTGCTTTAAATATGTTCCCTCTACTATTTATCAGCCACAGCCCTGCAGGTAGAAATGGCTCTGGGGCTCTGCAGGCAGCAGCACGAGCGATAACGGCTTTGACAGCAACGTCTCCACTCGGCATCTGCCAGGTGAAGTGACAACCTCCCGGCCTCGTTTATCGCCTGCTGAGATCTAACCGGGTCCAGGGCAAATAACCATGTCCCCCGCAAAACTTCAGTGCCGGATCGTAATTTATTAATGAGAGGCCATGAAGACAACTGGCAATGGTGCCGAGGCTCTGGAGCGCTGCCAGGACCAGGCAGCGGGTGCCTGGGCTGCCCCTGCCCCGTGCAAGGCTCGTGCCCACGGTCCCCTCCCTGGTGAGCTTTGCTGCACCGGCTCCTGCTGCCTGCGCCCACCGGGGGCGATGCAGGCAGCAAGGGCAGCGTGGGATGCCAGCCGGGCACTGGACAAACCCGGGCTGCTGGGAGAAGAAATCTTTAATTTTCAACAATCTTCTAAATCTCTATCTGCTCTGGACCAGGCTGAGACAGTGAAACATACTCATATAATGAAGTACCAGAACAGAAAACGCTGACATTTTTAATCAAAACAAAGTGATTTGAGGTGGTAAAAGGGCATTTCTTGTTTTGAAGCATTTCAAAATGAATTGTTCCGTTTTAAACTGACATTTCAAAATGAAAAATGTTTCATTCCAAAATGCTGATTTAAAATGATATTTTCCATTTTGATTCTCCCAGCTGGGGGGGGGGGGGAGAAAATTCAGAAAATGTCACCAAAAACGTTGACATTTGCCCAGGGAAAAAAAAGAAAAGTATCTTGACAAAAACACATATTTTATGCTAGAATTTAGAGGTAAGAAAATACTCCTAATTAACACTGCGGGATAGTCACTTGGCCAGGAGCCGGCTGAAGCATGGTTGGGGAGGGCATGGACACGCAGGCATCCCGCTCTGCTTCCTGGCTCCATCCCTGCCCGCTGGGTGACAAGGGGCTGATCCTGCTCCAGCACAACCCTCGCTCAGGCTACAGGAGGAGCTGTGCAGACCTGCGCCGCTGCCCCGGGCCGAGGCAGCCCCGAGCCCCCCTGAGCCACCGCATCGCCCGAATGAACCCAGGATGGCTTAATGTGCAAGAAAACCATAGCTCCTTGAAGTGGGCATGAGCTGATGTGACAAGACTGCGCCAACTCCCTCGTGTAAAGCTGTATTTAGGCAATCTCCAGCGCTCCGGTGGGGCTGTCGGCGCAATCTGCTCTGCAAGAGGCTTCCTCAGAGGGGGAATTTTCACACAACAGCCTGCATCGTCGGAGTCCCTTCAGAGATGTCACAGCCCATCATGTAAATATCGATGTCAGCTTAAAACGCATACTATTTCCTCAATGAAAAAGTAAACAGCTCTCGGAGCTGCTCAGCCCTTCATGTAAATCCAGGGGCAGCACGCACATCCGCACGCAGCGCTGCGGCCGGCCAGGAGCAGGGCACGATGCCCTCCCACGCCACATGTGTGTACGCACACACCCCGGCCACGCAGCACTGGGGAGCCAGGGAGGAGCTGTGCCCCGGCTGGGCTGGGACATGTGCCACAGCTCACATCTGTCCTGCCCCACGGAAGGGGCACATCTGGAAGCCCAGATGTGAGGACGACAGACATGAGGCTGTCACCAGCCTCTGCATCTCTTGCGGCAGTGAGTCCCCGACACCAACGCACACCCTGTGCAGCTTCCAGCAGAGCAGCCAGGCCCCCATGGGAGATCAGCCGCAACCAAGAGTCCCTGGTCCCAGCTGCTGCTCCGGCTCCCCCTGCACACAGGGCATGCGGCGAGCACAGCCAAGCTCCCAGGCACGAGCACCGAGCCCCACAGCACGCACCAGAGTCCCTCCAGAGGAGCCCAGCCCCAGCTCCCACCCATGGGACCCTCCGGGCCACATGAGGTCTCCAGGAGACATCCCTGAATTTCTCAGCTGGACCAAAAAGCCAGCGCACCCCTGGCTGCCTCCATCCCACACGGGACAGGGACACACTCCCAGTGCAAACTATATTTAGCCTAGAAAGGCTGAGCTGTTTGCTATAGCCAAGAAAACATAAATAAATCACAGTTATCAATAATGCAGCCCCACATTGTCCACGCTGCACTCAAAAGGGAAACCACTGTGCCGAGCAGCAGGAGCCGAGCTGGCGGCCGGGGAGAGCACGCAGGGTTCGGAGGAGCACGAGGCCGAGAGGTGGCATCCCCAGCAGCGGCCATCGGAGCGACGCTCCCCCGCGGAGCCACACCGGCACAGGCACTCAGGGCTCCCACTCATGCACAAACTCCCATTAGAAAACACAGCTTTGCAGAAATTGCTATTTTGACAGTTATCAACCTCCATCGTCATGAGACTCCAACTACGAATGTTTGGTCTGACTTGAAATTTTTCAGCCTGGAATGTCATTTTGAAATGAAGAGTGATGTTCTGGCACGTCAAAGCACTTAATTTTGATTGAAAAATATCAGTATTCTCTCTGCTGTTATGTTCTGTTTGGAATTTTGTGGAATTCTTCATTAACAACTGTGTTAGCTGCTTTCCGCCTTTCGGGTCTGAGCTGGGACCTGAAGTAACTGCAAAGTGCCCAAATCTCTCTGAAGATAAATCTCGGTCGTAGCCAGCGTGGCAGAGATGACTGTTCCTCTCCACGGTCCCGTGTCCTTCCCCATGGGCACGGGCCATCGCCCACACAGGAGCCTCCCCAAGGCTCCCCCAGCACGCAGGCACACCGGGAACAGCTCCGCGCTGCCCTCCCAGACCC
The DNA here is from genome assembly GCA_013401315.1 of Balaeniceps rex. NCBI lineage: Eukaryota > Metazoa > Chordata > Aves > Pelecaniformes > Balaenicipitidae > Balaeniceps > Balaeniceps rex. The sequence goes on from VYZW01066186.1 coordinate 121,055, forward strand.
CGGCTGCTCTGCCGGTCACAGGAGCTACAGGCTTTTTCCTCCTTCTTCATTAAAGCCACATGTAGAACTGCAACCCTCCAGCCAGGACTGCTCCTTCCGCAGCTCGGCTGGAACGCAGCCCGGCGCCCCACGGTGCTAATGAGGGACTCTCTGTCACGTCAAATTACACTCCAAGTCCTGCTGGTCTGGAGCACTGCTTGCAAAGGTCTGTGTGAGCTGGATAATTATAGTTAGCAGAATTCCACCCAAAAAAGAAAGAGAGAGGTGGGGGAGGCTGGCACATTGGCTGCTTTTCTGTGCCGAGTGACATAAGCCTCCCTGCTGCAGCTCCAACACTGTCAACCTTTGTGCACATCTGGCCCTACAGTTCTACCAGTTTTCCAAAAGCTATTTTCATACTCCTGCTGTTTCAGCACTTCTTGGAACTCGGGCACCTTCGTTTGGTGCAAGAAGAGGTGCAGGCTTTGGTGCAACAGAGCACAAGCCAGGGGTCCGCAGTGCCGGGCAGCCCCGTGCTCCAGCTGCGGAGCAGGGAGGAAACCTGGCCAGAGCCCAGCAGGCACAGAAACCTTCCCGTGACGTTGGAGGTGTTACACTGCCCATTGGAGGGGGTGATTTTGTTTTAATTCTTCCCTGAAGCAAAAAGTCAGACCATCTCAGCAAATGCCCCACTGTGCAGGACCAGGGAACAGGCTGCGCACCCAGCCCCATGACCACGCTGCGCATCCCTGCCGTGCCGCATGGCTACCTGACAAACCTCACGACAGCAGTGGCCGAGCCGACTCCCCCATCATATGAGAGGGAGGGCTGGACCCCCAGACCACCCTGCCTGCTCCATGCCCGCAGGCACAGCCCAGAGGGAAGGTGTCCTTCCCTCACCCCGAAGCACAGCTCCGTGGCCTGCACAACAGGCAATGGCAGCAGCACGAAGAGGCTGCTGAGTCTCCTGAGAAGCTGACGCCTCCTTGAAAGATCCTGACAAGCAAGGAGACATCCCCACAGTCCCCCAGGAAGGCACGGCACAGGCTCCGGTACGGCTCTGCCTCCAGCAGCCAAAGAGAGGGCAAAAGCAGCAGGGCAGGGTTGGCAGAGGGCATCTCCCTTCTCCCCCAAGGCTGGAAAACCAGCTGAGTACTGGATCCTCCACCCCGGGCAGGTGAGGAAATGCTCAGATACGCATAGGCTGTGAGGTTTGGGCCCAGGACCTCCGAGACACTCTGCTGCTGCCCATCCTGGAAACAAGCTGTGAGTGCTGAACGCAGCTGGGGCTCCTTGGGGAGGCTGGTCAGCAAGATGCTGCCATCCTCTGAGCACAGACCGAATGCAGCAGCAACCTCCATACCCGCAGCTTCAGGTTCACCAGTGCAGGCCAGCAGACTGGCTACATCCTAGCTCCCTCCGCAGCACCAAGGATGCTCAGTTACAGGCAAAGCTGGGAAGTCAGAGCTACTGCGGCCGCAGAGCTGGGGACAGCGCCTAGGAGGCTGGCATGCCCACTTGGAGCTGCACTGACGGGAGCTTCACGCAGTAACTCCTGCACCCTCCCACCTTCCGTACTGCCCCGAACGCTGCACTGTCCTCCCCAAAGGGAAACCCCACCGCAGAGGAGCCTGGCCCAAGCCCCAGAGCTCCAGGTACACTTGTGTACTCTGGGTGCGCTTACAGCAGTCCAGCCCCACAGATGTGCTGGCAAGGGCAGCATGAGGCATGCACCCTCCAACCTGGCAAAGAGGTGGCAGGGAAGCACACAGAAATGCAGAGGGCTCCTTCCCGCAAGCATGCTCTCTCCTTCTCTCCTCTACACTGATTTATTTCCAGCTCCTTGCTCATTCCTCCAGCATCTGCAGCATTTCCTTCCCAGCCAAGGTGAGCGGGAGAGTTTTTAACTCTAATTCCACCCAAGCATGGGCCTGTTCCCGCTCCCTCACTCAGTGAATCCCACCGCCCAGCTGCTGCTAGCATTTTGAAGGTCAGCTCTGCTGACAGCTCAAACTTCAGACTCATCCAGTGCCAGGAACCTCTCTCTGGCAGAGCGTGGCCACTCATCAGGAGCGTTGAAACCCAAGGTTAACAGCACCTCAGTCAGTCTTGTCAGTGGAAGAAAGCAGAGGACTTGACAGCTCAAATTGTTTTCCCAGGAGATACAACATCTCACCGGTGCAGGCTCTTTGCTGGGGTGTGGGTGCCCCAGCACAGATGAGTTCTCCCAGGGCAAGGGCACCTGCACACCAAACAGCCCCCCAAGCCTCACACTGCATCAAAAGGGATGGCTAACCGGCAGGAGGAGGGGACTCCTGCTCCCTGCCCAGCACCACGGCATGGATCCGCTCCTGCCTGTCTCCAGAACGGGACTGGTACAACTGATGCTCTCCTGCAGACCATTGAGCCTCCCCTCACAGGTGAGGGGGACACCCAGCCCGTGCAAGCTGTTCCCCATCCTGCGCCCCTTGAGCCGCCCCACGAGGCAGCAGGATGCCAGCACCCCTGCCCCACTCCAGCCTGGCACCCACCAGAAGAGAGTCCACCCCAGCCGAAGGAGTTACAGCAGAGAGGAACAAACTACATGAAGATTGAAGCCCACGTCCCATCCCGTCCTGCCTGAAGCTTTGGCTGCTGGGAACAGCTTGCAGCAAAGGAAGGCAACCGTTGGTCTTGATTTCCCCTTCCAGGATGAAGAAGCATTTTTGGCTGCTGTAACCTCGGAGCTCTCCTGCAGCGCTTTGCCTCCCAAGATTGCAAGCGGCTTCGCAGGGCTGGCAGAATCGTTTCACCAGGGGTAAACTGCAACCCCGGCCAGAGCTCACCCCCGCAGCAGGACCCTGCCAGACCCAGTGGCCAGAGCCAGGCCCCGCTCGGGGCGAGCATCCCCTCCCGCGGGCACGGCCCCCCCGTCGCAGGGCGGGCAGGGGCCGGGGGTGACCTCTTCTTTTGGAGTCACCCGTAACCGCGCACGCCGCGGGAGCCGGCACGGAGAAACTTAACTGCGAAGACCCGCCCGAGCCCCCCACCCCGCACCGGGCCGCCGAGGGGCTCGGGGGTCTCGCACCGCCTCGGCGGGCGACGCGGGACCGGGACACGTTGCCCCCGAGCAGCGACGTGCGGCGGCCGGGCCGGGAGCGCACCCCGCTGCGGGGCCATGGACCGGCGCCCCCGGTGCCGCGG
>VYZW01066188.1:0-13364 GCA_013401315.1 Balaeniceps rex
CCGTGTCCGTGTCCGTGTCCGTGTCCGTGTCCCCGTCCCCACGCCCGGGGTGCGCAGGCCCCGGGGCCCGTTGAGGCGAGGCCTGTGCGGGGCCTGACAGCCCAGGCCTCCCCCAGTGGCTGCCCTGGGGGGAGGGAGGCCGCAGGCAGGGCTGGGGGGCCCGACCCAGGGTGGGAGATGGGAGGAGAGGGCTGCTGGAAGCAGCTGCGCCCGAGGGTGAAGCCCTCCAGGGAGGGAGGGAGGGAAGGAGGTACTGGGGCTGTTCCCTGCCCTGGTGCGAGCTGTGCACCTGCAGCCAGGCTGTGCTGGTGGGGTTGCAGGACAGCGTGGAGCTCCGCAGAGCCCTGCCTGCGCCGAGCTGGCACCTGGCGTCGTGTGGGGTGGGCTGGGACGGGAGGGAGAGCAGGCCTGGAGTCACTGCGTGGGGTGGTCTGTGGGCACCTGATGGGGATGGTGGTTGAGCATCCGCTCCCCAGGGGTTGTGCCGTGCCTGCATCGAACACCCAGCGTGATGAGGCCCGTGGTCCTTCTGCAGCAGAGGCTTTCTGTTTAAAACTGCTCCTGATCTGCTCACCTCGATGCATCCTGGCTCTGCAGCCCATGGCTGTGGCCAGCTAGCAGGGAAGCTGGGTAGCTGAGCTAAACACACTCCCAGTGCTGTCCCTCTGCAGAGCTCTGCCGTACATCCCCTTCCAAGGGGGGAGTGTGTTTGGGCTTTCCCTGTGTGAGTCTCCCCCTTGGTCTTCCCAGCATTCCAGCCGGGGCTAGACCTGAAGCGAGGTGGCTCCTGGCCAGAGGAGCTGTCTGGACCCAGTGCCCTGGATTTTGTCCTAGAAAACCTGCCCGAGCTCATCTCTTGCCCCCGTCGAGGTACCACGTTGGTGCACAGCAGTGAGGGGGTAAGCAGCTGGTCCTGCGGGTGCGGCAGCTCATGGGTGCAGCTGAGCGGTGATGTGAACGGTGGCGGCTGTTGATAACTCGCGTTTGTCACGATCAGAGGGTGCTTTTGTAACCTCTGTGTGCTTCCCCTTACTGAGGAGGTGTTTGAGTGGGGTGTTTTGGAGTAACTTCTGGGTTTACAGTTTGTCCTTCCCCCATGGTCTGGTCACCGCATCGGTCTCCCCGTCCTTTCCTGGGCTGGGTCTCTGACTCTCCGGGGCAGGGTGTGAGCAGGGCTCCTCCTTTCCCCCCATGAACTGTTCGTGGAGCCCCTGTGAGCTGGGCCAGTCGGAGTTTTCACTGTACTCCCTGCACAGCAGCTGAGTCATCGTGATATGAAACCAGCACTTACTGTTCCCCCTCTAGTTCGCCGTCTGTGTGTTCGGCCGGCCGTATACCCCCGGTGGGGGGGCTTGCACCGCTCCTCCCTCGACACGTCGCCCATGTCCTGGCCTTCCAAACGCTTTTTGTTCGCTTTCATCGGCCTTTCATCGCCGAGGGCATTGGAGGCCCCGGGACGGGGGGAGCTGGCGCTGGCCGTCCCTGTGCTCACAAATGATCTGCTTGGTGTGCAGCCTGCCTGGGCACAAACACGGGCTTTGGTCCAGAGGCTGGATGCGGCCCCTCGGCCACTGAAAGCTGGGCAGGAGCGGGGTCAGGGCAGGGCACAGCCGCCCTCCTGGGGTGCAGTGGGTGTCTTCACCAAAACTGCTCCTCCTTCACAGCCCCTCTGCCTGCCGGCACATCCGCACCCTTTTAAAGACACGCTGGGAAAATGCGGGGAGGGGTGGCAGGAATAATTAAAGGTACGAAGATGTTTCCATAGAAGGAACAATTACATAAACTGGCTCTCTTCCGTCTGGGGGAAGAGATGACTGAGGGAGGCACGACGGGGAATAATAAAATCCCATGTGGCGAGGGGAAGGTGAGCGGGGCAGGGTGGCTCGAATTCCCTTCCCTCAACGGGGCGTCAGTGCGGGGAGAGACAGTGGCACCTCGGGGCACGAGCACGTGTCGTGAAGCAGTTCGGGGTTGACCTGTGGAAATGGTGGCCTGGGGTGGAGGGAAGACGTGAGAAACTTGGCTGGGGTCAAAAGGCAATTAAGCAAATTCCTGAAAAGAGAAATCCACTGAGGGCTGGTGAGCCCAGTGACGGTGCTCCTGGTGTGGGAAGTCCCCCAGCTGCAGGAGTGAGGAGCGTGGTGTGTTCCCCCGGAGCTTCGGCTCTTCCCGAGGCTTTGGCTGTGGGTCTCTGTCCCAGAGAGGACGGGGAGGTGGGGGACTGGGCCCCAGGCTGTTTTTCTGTTAAAGCATCATTACTTGGTGCCTGAAGGTCGGAGCAGTGGATGAGGCCACTGAGCTCTGCAACCTCCTACCTGAGTGCTGGCTGCGAAGCACGTTCCTGGCGGGCACCACTGCGAGGGAGACCTTTCCCCTGTCGCTGCCACCTCCTCCAAGCTGGATCTGGATCTCCCCGTGGCCGAACAGATGAGGCAGGAGCGAGGGCACGATCTGGCATGCAGGACAGCGCTGGCTCCCTGCTGCAGTGCTCTCCCCGGCCCGCTCGGACTGCCCCACTCAGCGCGGCGCGGGGAAGTCTCCGGCGACTGTGGCTGGGCGAGCCGGGGAGATGCATCTGAGGACACTGGGCTTGGCAGCAGCGGGGTTTGTACTCTGTTCTCCACGGCGAGAGCAGCGCCCACGCATTCGGTGCTGTCTCTCCTTCCTGCCTGTTCCCATCCTTGGAGATGCTGCCCGCCTTTTCCAGCACCCTGAGCTGTAGGATGAGGAAAGGGCTGCAAGAAAAAAAATCTATGCCCGGGTTTGGTTTTTTTTTTTTTTTTTTAAATTGGATTAATGCCCCATTCCCTGCCTGCTGCTGACCTGGCTGTGGTCTGAGGTTGATGCATCTCCGAGGAGATGCTGGTGGGTCACCTTCTAGGTCAGGCCTGGGTCTTGGTTCCTACTGAAGCTGCTGTCTGTGCAGGCAAGCCCTGTCCTGAGGACATGGGGACCTTCTGCCTCGGGGCTCAGCCGGCCCCTGGCATGTCCCCTGAGAAAACCACCAAACCTGAGCGGCTCTCACCAGCTCTCAGTCACCCTGACTTTGTTGGTAGCCCCAGCACGCGGCGGGCTTGTGAGCACGCAATAATGCAGATGGGAATGGTCCCCAGGAGGTCTTGTGCTCCGAGCAGGGTCAGCCACAAGGTCAGAGCGGGGTGCCGGGGCTTTATCCAGGCTGACCTTGAAAACCCCCGAGGACAGCGACAGCACTGGAAGAGCTTGCTCCAGCAGCATCTCCGGCGTCCCCACGGCACTGCGTCTCGACAGAGCCTGCCTGGCCTCCGAGGGCGCGCAGGAGGAAGAGGGTGGACGCCGCTCTTGGCCATAATGATGGTGTTCGGTTTGTCCTCCCTGGTTGGGGCTGTGGATGCCGGCCGCTGCTGCCTCCCCCAGCCAGTGCTGCCGGCGGCAGCCGAGCCGGCCGCTCTGCTCGGCGCTCCGCACCTGCGGGGGTGGCATAATGAGCCGTGTCCTTGTCTCAACCTGCCGCTTCCTCTCCCGGCAGCGTCTGTGCTGCCAGCTGGGTTATTTTTTCTTTTTTTCTTTTTCTTTTTTTTTCTTTTTTTCCTTCCTGCCTCTATTCTCGAGTGGTTCCCAGCTGGTGCTGGCACACGGCCTTCGCCGGAGACCTCCTCCCGGGCTGACCTTTGCAAACCCCCTCAGATGAGCGCGCCGGGGCTCTCCTCCCACCCCCGTCGGGTGGGTGTGTGGGGGAGATGCGAGCGGCTCTGCGTGGCAGTGGGCAGCCGTGCGTGGGACGACTCGGTCCTCTCCTGTGCCCTGCTGCCCCCGCGTCTGCTCGGGCTCTGCTGGAGTGGCCAAAACCTGAAGGCAAGAGCGAGTAGGAGGAAAGGGCAGGGTGGGGGATGCTGCAGTGCTTTTTGGGGCAGAGCCTGGGGAAGAGGAAGGCTCCACCAGGCAGATCCTGCCTCTAGATGCCTTGGTTTGGCCTGACCTACCCTGCTGGCTCCTGCTCGGAAACACCAAGGCACAGGTCTAAACTGGGCATGCAGAGTGCGTGGGCTGGGAAAGCCCCTCGGGGGAGCCGTCTCTGCAGACCCCCTGTCCAAGCAGCTGAAAGAGGAGAGGCGGTGTCCCCACCCTGACTCGTGGATGCTGGAGCGCAGCAAGTTTTCCCGGGTTGCTGTGGGAATCAGCAGCAGGCATGGGACTCGAATCCGGAGCGTCTGGACTCTGGTCGAGATACTCCCCGGCGAGGCAGGGCGATGGTAGCCGAGGGCTGGCAGCGCCCCTGCAGCCCCTGGCATCCTCCTCGCTACCCACCCGTGGCCTCGCATGTCCCCCTGGAAGAGAGGCCAGCCGTGCTGGGGAGCCCGAAGAGCATCGGTTGTCCCCAGGGACCCATCTGCACGTGGAGGACATGCGCTGAAGTTTGGCTTGGCTCCATTTCAGCTTCCAGCCTTCGCTCTGCTTTCCTCAGCAAAGGCGTCCTGTAGCGCTTGATGGTTTCTCCTGGGGATGGCTCTCTCCAAGTTACGTTTTAAGCAAGTTATTTCTAGTCTGCGTTTAGGTGCCAAGCAGACTGAGCTCTTCTAGTCTCTCCAGCCACCCCATCATTTGGGGAATTCTGGCCTTGAAATGCGTCCTGAATCCCTGCTCTCCAGGGCAGGGACATCCACGGGTGTTCCCAGCAGGGATGATGGCCCTGAAGGTCACAGCTGGAGGTGGATAGTGTCCGGGTTGGAGACAAACACTGCTGCATCTATTGGGAGCATGTCCACCTGATGCTTTTCCTTTTGCAGATCTGCCTGGCGTCTAATCCTTAATTTGCCAAATGAGCTGACAGTGGCAAGATGTGATGGGTTCATCAGGACACAAAGTGGTACCCAGTTGACTGCTGTAGGAAGCTTAGTGCCTGTGTGATGCTACCAAATCTGTGACCTCTAAAAAACCAAAATGACCCGGGGGTTGTCTGGTAAGGAGAGTTTTCTGAAAGAACAAGCTGACTTGCCTTTATTCTGGTCTTTCCTCTTTTCCATTGCCTCCCAAACCTCATTCCCTGTGACTCCCCTGCCCAATGGCAGGTGGTGCTCAGGGGGATGCAGGCGATGTTATGCTGGGGACAGAAGAGTCCACTGGTGCTGCAGTGGTGCCGGGTTGCTTCCCTCCCTACCCGTAGCCCATAACGACCAAATCCTCTGATTTTTCTGCTTCCTGAGCATCCCATCTCCTTGGTCCAGTGGGGTTATGGATGGTGGGTGGGTAAAGATCCCTGTACTGAAGGAGAAGGGAAAGGAGGAAGGTTTCCAAGCACCATCTCTCGAGTGCTGGGGGATGCTGAGATGCCCCAGTCTTGTCTTTGCAAGCAAATGGAGATGTGGGGCTGCCTGGCCCTGGGCATCTCAGCTCAGTCTGATGGGGCTTTGTGCTTGCCAGCCCTTGGCCCTGCCGTATGGCACTGTGCCAGTCCTGTGGTGGCTCTGCGGATCTCCGGGTCACTGCCCACTGCTGGCGGGGAACAGCCTTGCCTGGAGCTTTTCATCAGGGGCCTGAGACACCAGCCAGTGTTGAGGTTGAACTGGGAGGGGATGTGGTAGTGAGTGAGCTGGGGATGCTGGCAGGGACTGGCTGAGCATCTGGTGCCCTGGCTGGAGCAAGGGTGCTTTTCTTCTCTGCCCATTTCTTGCTCGGGGGCAGAGTATGAGGAGATGGGGCAGGGGGTGGTGCTGGTATGTGAAGTGGCCAGTGGTTAACAGAGTGTTACGGGTCACCACCTGCAAGTCAAGCAGCTTCCTCCGTGTCTCTGGCCCAGAGGGCAGTCCTTGGAGGTTTCTGCTTAATCTGGTCTCCGTGTGTGCCCATCACTGTGGTACCGGGGCACATTCATCCTCTCGTGCCTGGCAGAGGTGTCTGTAGTGGCTGCTCTCTGCATGGGTTTTTGCCGGATGCATTGCCCTACTCCTTGGGGAAAGGAGATCTTGCCCAGGTGGCCTCAAAGGCATCCACTAGCCTGCTGTTCTGCTCCTCCCGCGCTTGCCCAGGATGAAATGGGGCTCGTGCTCATCACCTGCATCTCTCGGGTCTGGTGGCAGTGCTTGGGCTCAGGGCTGTGCTTGCCACGTCCCCCTCTGTAACGCTGACTTGAGAGGACACCCCGAGCGCAGAGAGCGCACCATGCTCTCCTCTCAACCCAGACCAGTGGACAGGGCAGGGGGTTTGGCTATTCCCCAGCACCCACCACCACCTTCCAGCAGCCCTGTGAGCTGGGGCTCCAGAGAGGCCAGACCCCTGGGGATGCGAAGGTGCCTGGAAGCCCTGCACAGCTGGCCAGCTGTGGGGCCACAGCCAGAGCATTGAGGCTCTAATTCCCAAAGCCACATCCCGTTGCAGATTGGGAGGATTGCAGAGAGGATTCAGCCCAGAGCTGCTGCAAGGCACCAAGATAAAGCCGGTTGCGGTTGTCTCTGGCAGGACCATTGCAAAGCAAATACATCCGAGCCCGGTTGAGAGTGGCAGTGGGTTAGGCAACGGGTTAAGGACTTTGCAAACTCCACCCTCCAATTTGCAGGAGGAGAGCGAGCAAAGAGGGAAAAGTTAACAGTGCCACATAATTAGGGAGCAAATGAGGAGAGCAGCAGCATCTCTGCATGAGAAGGGGCTGGAAGAATTAATGCTTGAGAAAATACAGCCCCAAACTAATTCCCCGCTTTGCTTCTACCTTCAGTAAGGGCAGCAGCACTGAATGTACAGCCCGAAGGAGGGTGGGGAGTGGGAGGGAGGCGGGAAGGAGAAATTGCTGCTGCTGGAGGGGAACAAAAACACAGAGCGCTCAATGTGCCGGGCTTGGGGAGAGGGGCTGAGCTGCACCACAGGCGCCGGGATTGCTGCTGCACGCTGTGACGGTGGCAGGGCTCCTCTTCGGCTAAACCACCCTCTTTAAAGCGTAGCTCAGTCTGGAGCGGTACTGAATGACCTGTGTGTGTGAAGGAGGAAAAGCAGTCTGGGCAGATATGTGTCCCTCTGTCTGGTCTCAAATGCAAAAAGAATAATATTCAAAATCAAATGGTAAGAGCAGCCACTGAGGTGGTGGGTAGGGACAGGGCGCAGGCTCTGGGCTATGGGAGCGGATGCTTTTGCTTCCTCGAGGCGTGTGGTCCGATGCCCGCATCCCTGGGTCACACTGGTGTGAGCAGCAGTCCCCGCTGCAAGAAACCCTCCCTGTCCAACGTGGACGTCGGTATGTGTCTGCAGCAGTGATTAGAGGGGGAAAACGAGCTGGGTGCCCGTCTCGCAGGTCCCAGGGTGCCTGCAGGTACAGCAGCGTTTCCCTCCTGTACAAGGGGAGGGAGAACAGGACCGGGGACATGTCATGACAGATGACTATCCTGGATGCCAGGACCCGTGACCTGCCCGCCAGGTCGGGAAAGAGGCCCTGGCCAGGGTGCGATGCTGCGCTCGCAGGTGCTGCACATGCCGTGCCGGCTGCTGCCGCTGCACCGTGGCTTGGTGCTGCTGGGAGGCTGCCAGGTGAGGGGGTGGGGGGTGGAGATGGGATGTTTTCTCGGGCACCTCGCAGGGCTTAAAAGAAGAAGTTATTCTAGGAAAAGAAATGAGCTGAATCTGCTCCATCTCTCTGCTCGGTGCGGTGGCTTGTCCCACACTCGCAGAGCGGGGTCACGCCGGGGAGCGGGCAGGTAGGCTGCAGGCATCGCTCTGCTCCGCTGCTGCCTGGCCCTGCCTGTGTGTGCCCTCTGTGCGCCGAACCCCCAAAATGGGGTCTGCAGAGCCATGCACCGCGGAGCGTGCCAGGCGTGTGCACACGCTTGCGGGCAAGTGTTGCATCTGCCCGGGGTTGCACGCAGGTGTGTGCTGCGAGCCTGCGTGTCCCAGGTGAGGGTTTGCCAGGTGACAACCCCAGGCCAGACCGTCCAGCTTAGAAATGGAGGTTTCTGTCCATGCACGTCCCACGTGGATGTGGCACTGGGCATGCACACGTTGCCTGCCATGCACATGCCTGTCCCTTGTGCCGTGCATGTGCTGTGCCCTGCATGGCCCCTGCCAGGTCCTGCTCAAGCTTTTGGGGATGGAGGGACCCATCTGGCCACGGTGAGGGGTTTTTGCTACAGCAGGATCCCCTGTAGAAGGGTCTCCTCTGAGCCATGGGGGCAAACGCAGCTGGGAGTGCTTATGTGTGTGCTAGGGGGGCATCTCCCACCTGAGAGTCTCTGGATTTGGGACCAAAAAGTGGCAGGGGGGCTTTTCCCCCATGGGAATGTGCATCACCCCACCATGCCATGAAAGGGGTCACACACAAAATTTGCTCCAACCAGGGTTCCACACTTGCAGGGCTGGGGTTGGCGTGGAGGGACAGGCACGGGTGCGGACTGTGCTTGCATTTTGGAGGGGGTGGTGAAGAAGGTGGCTGGGGGGGGGATTCCTGGAGGGCACAGAGGTGGGCACACGCGTCTGCCGCACATGCCTCCCCATGTGTATGCTTGCATGTACGGGCAGAGCTTCCGGAGAGGGTGAATGAATGAGGCAATTCACTATTTCAGCACTGGCTCTGGTGAGGCTTTTCCTTTAGAGGCAGGCGCGCGCCGGCGCGTGGGCTCCTGCCTGCGTATGCGCGTGGGTTCCTGCCTGCGTGTGCAGGTGGGTGTCGAGGGGGCTTCGGGAGATGTTTGCCACGTCAGGGAATTCACTCCGGGGGCTGGCGTGCGCCCCCGCCGCGCTCGCTGCCTTGTCTGCTTGGCGCAGCATTGTGTAATTTCCGATGCCCCCGCCGGATCTCCTTCCCTGGCAAAGGGGGACGCTCCGGCTGCCCTCCCTGTCCGCTGCCAGGGAGACATCCCCCCGGCCAAACGGGGTGAGGAGGACAGTCCTAATATTCCCTCCCTGCCCAGGGATGCCGGTGCCTTTCCTCCCCGTCACAGGGAGGGCTGGCCCTGAGCAGCAGGCCTGCTCCGGCAGACGGAGGGACTGGCTGCAGGAAAAAGCCCTTGGCAGCCAAAACCCGGAGGGAACATTCTCCTGTGTCTCCCAGATTTATGCCCCTCAAACAAGGTGTTTGCTGTGGGAGAGGTAAGGGGGGGTACGGGTCTCCCCCCCGCAGGGGACCTGCAAGGGACATATGCATGCTGGTGCATCGCCCTGGGTGGCATGACCCGTGAGAACCGGGCTGAGACCCAGCAACTCATCTCATGCAATGCTGGGTGATGGCGAGAGGAGATGAGGCTGGTGGGGCCCGTCCTGCCCAGTGCCTGCAGCCCGTTGGAGGTGCCCAGGGCAGACGGGGCAGCCTTGCTGCTCTGGGAAGCAGAGGGACGGCTGCGGCAGGGGGGGATCCGCCTGACATTCTTGTCTCTCTGCCGGCAGCCCTGTTGCCATGCCAGTACCGCCGTTGCCATGCCAGTACCGCCGTTGCCATGCCAGTACTGCCGTTGCCATGCCAGTACCGCCGTTGCCATGCCGGTACCGCCGTTGCCATGCCAGTACAGCTGTTGCCATGCTGAGGATGTCAGGTTGCTTTGAGGATAAGGAGATGGGAGATGAAGCTGGGGTGATGCTGTGGTCTCTGAATCCCACCTCGCTGCCAGTCCAGGGTCTGCTGGGCATGGGCTGGCTCAGAGGGGACCGGGCAGTGATGGAGGTGTCGCTGCCCGTGGGAGCTGGTGTGGTGGGTGGAGGTCCCCAGGCTGGGTCCTGGCAGGTCGCTGGCCTTGCAGTGCTCCCCTGTCACTGCTCGGTGCTCCCCCATCACTGCTCGGTGCTCCCCTGGCATTGCTCGGTGCTCAGGGTGCTGGAGGGATGACCTGACAGCCGCCTGGTATGTCCATGGTAGTGTTTTAGCAACTGGATTTATAAAGTCATCAAAGAAAGAAGCCAGGATTGTTTGACAAGCCCTGTTGAACACATGGGCATGAAATCATGCTGGGTTATAGCCCCTTCCTCAGTTTCCTTTCCTGGACCATGGTCCTGCTCTCATACCCTACAGATGTTCAACTGATGAGGCTCATACCCAGCCTCATCCCCACTCCCTGACCGTAACACGCACATGTCAATTCTGCACCGTTAAAAGTGAGCCAGAGACCCTTGAGGCACTCCTGGCTGCAAGTTTTGGGGGCTCTCTGGGCTAGAAATGATGCTCCCCTTGCAAACATCCTCCTGGGCTGGAAGGTCCGGGGGGGCACGCAGGCTCCTTGGCTCTGCTTCCCATGCACGGAGCAGCCTGCAGGCTCCCACAGCTTCACGTGCCAGCTGGGTTGGGATGTTTGTGCCCCAGTTACACTGCAAAAATCTTTGCAGAGTGGGAAGAGTTGCAGCCTGCGGGTCAACGAGTCAGGGTGGCCCAGCTGAAGTATCAGCAGGAGCTGTGGCTCCATGTGCCTGACTTGCTCTTCTCCATCCTGCCGTCAGCCCCTAAAGCACAGGGTGACCCAGGAGTAAGGTTTGGTACTTGTTGGCTGTGGGAACGGCTTATGTGGTGGGGTTCCTTCCTTCCCGGGAGAAGGGATTGGCCCCAGAGGATGCTGAGCCCTCGGGTCTCAGCATTCTCTTCCTCCTGCCTTTCATTTTTGTTGTGCACCAGGTGCTTACGTGAGAGCACTGCTGTGCCGGGCCAGGGCTCAGGAGAGAGCCCACATAGTGGGGTCTTTTTTCCACCTGTCTCTCCCCACTGATAAAAATTCGCCTCGTAGGCACTGAGGTGAATTTTTGCAAGGTCAGCGCCTGTCTGTCCCCCAGCAGCCGGCCCAGCGCAGCGTGGTGCAGCCCGTCCGCGGGCATGGGGCTGGCCCCAGCATGGGAGCAGCAGCAGAAATAGCTCCCACACAGCCTGCGGTCCGGCTGCTGGCGTGTCGCGGGAGGGCAGGGATGGGGCTGTGCATGCCTGGGGACCTGCCCTGTGCAGGCAGCTGCTGGGTGTTTTTCCGTTGCATCAGGGATGCTGGCTGTCCTGCAGTGCTAATGGCAGGCCTCCGAGTCAGCGCCTGGCTGTGGGGTTGGGGCCAGGGCAGGACACCCCCTTGGCTGCAAGTATTTTCTCCCCAAAAAAGTGAGCCGGCAGCTCCCAGTCCCCCAGCTCTTGTGCTGTTTCTCACCAGCCCGGTACCCGGTGTCCCTCCGGCATAGAGGGGGAGCATTGCCAGAGCATCCCACCCAGCCTCCACCTTCCCTCCACCCTCTCCTTCCAGCCCCCCTCCCTTCGCCCCCGCGCTCCAGCCTGAATAATTCCTCCTCTGCCTGGCGGTGTGCAGACTGCTCTCCTGTCCTTCCCTTAGTCATCGCTCAGTCGAGCGAGACAGATATAGTTATGTGCGGCTCCTCGCAGATCAGTCACTCCAGCCCCCGGATCATTTTGCTGCCATGTCGCGGGGTGCCCCGTGCCAAACACGAGGTGCCTCCCCCTTTACTACCCCCATCGTTGCTGCCAGAGCCCCTAACCCTGGCCTGGGGAGCGAGCGGCCCCATCGATGCAAGGTGGGTTGGCAGATGACCCAGACAAGGCGCTGTGTCCCCGTCTGGCTGTGGGCTGGGTGCCTCTGCCTGTGCCAAGCACGGTGCTGGCTTTCTGGGATGGCTCAGATCCAAATCCCTGCTTTCCAGGTACCCTGGCTGCCTCCCTCCTTCCCTGGCCAGCCAGGGTACGCCTTGGCCCCATGGGGCTCCCAGATTAGTCCTGGACTGATGCCTTCTTACTGGGGTCCCCGTCAGGTGCCTTTGGGGGGACTTTGGGGGAGCAGAGGGGACTGTGTGTGCTGGCTTTCAGGTCCAGGGGCGCATCCCAGACAGAGAGGAGATGCTGGGGTGCGCAGCCCATGTGTGGTGTGAGAAGGGATGCTGGGGCGCGCAGGGACGTGCATGGCACCGCACAGCTGTCCACTGTGCTAACCCGGAGGGGCTGTCGGTGTCTGCTCCGACACCAGCCGCGGCGCTTGGATCTGCACAGCCAAAATGGGAAGGCAGGTCCTGATCTGTGCCATACCCCAAACCATTTCACTCCCTGCCTTATTCGGCAGCTGATGGCCGCCACCACACGAGCCCTGGTGCTTGGTAGCGGCTGCTTAGGGGCCAGCAAGGTGCAGGCAGCTGCGGAGATGGGAACAGCAGGACACAGGAGCCCCAGGGAGCCCAGGGCTGGGGCCACTGTCCCCGGTGCCACCTCCCTGTCCTGCTGCAAGGCCAGAGTAACGGGTGCAGGGAGGCGGGCAGGGAGGCACCCAGGACTTGCGGTGTTAATGTGTTGCTCCCGCATGGCCTTGCACCGAGGCAGGAGAGGACCCGGACACCCTGCCTGGGTGCTGCGTGGGTTGCCAGGATGAGTCACAGCGAAGCTGCTGCAGGGAGCAAGATGCTCGCTGTGCCCCGTACCACGCCATGCCCCACCTTGTCCCGGGGCTGCCTCTGTACCCCTTGGACCATGCGGGCACCCCGTGTCCCCACGCAGAGCCATGCTGCATGGAGGAAAGGAGGAGCAAGTGTGGCAGGAACAGGAGGCAGCGTCTGGCAGCCGTGTCAGGGCCACCGAGCCAGCAATGTGGAGGTGGCAGGAGCTGGTGGCACGGCATGCCGGCGGAAAGCCGCGCACAGCCCCCTGCATGGGCTCCCGTGGGTGTCCCAGGCCACGTGCATCCTCTGGGGAAAGGAGCACACCACCGCCATGCCGGGGTGCCCGTGGGGTTGTGTCCTGCTGAGGCAGCTTGTCCTGCTGCTCCTGGCAGTGTGCTGGGGGGGGACCCCATTTCCCCGCTCAGGTCCCGTATGGCTCCCTCCGGGCTACCCTGTGGACCCAAGCAGCATGTGGCCAGTCCCAGCAGGCAGTGGTGTCCCTAGCCCTGTCACCATACCCAGTGCCTGACTGCATTTCCATCGCTTGAGCATCCTTCCCAGCCCTGCGGCAGTGCTGGGTGTGGACAGACCCTGTGGCAGCTTGGGGGGTGCAGAGGAGGGGGATGCCCAGGGCTCCTGCCAGGGGACACGGAGAGGAGGGGGCTCCAGCATCCCGTGTATCTCATGGGAAAGGGGTGCTAGATCCGAGGGAGCCTTGGGCCGGTCCCTCTTCTCCAAGGCCCAGGGTCTCCTGACTCCTGAGTGCTACAGAGGATAGAGCCCTCCCCAGACTGCAAGAGCCTGGGGCTGCCCGGGTTGAGTCCTGGCTCCTGATGTGGGGTGCGTGGCCCAGCTGCGGGCAGATAACCACGGAGAAGGAGGGTGCTATGGGGCAGAGATTGGGGTCAGAGACGGGTTTGTGGCAGGAGGAGAAGGAGGGGGTCACAAACCACCCTACAAAATGATTTCTGGGGGCTGGGAGTGAGTCCCTGCATCCCTCCTCCCTGCGTGCTCTGATGGCTGTGGGATCAGTGGCTGGGCATGAGGATGGAGGCATGGCCGGTGCGGTGATG
>VYZW01066235.1:0-19761 GCA_013401315.1 Balaeniceps rex
GGCTCCGCTTCCTGCCCCGCGTCCCTGGCGCCGTCTGCCCGGCGGGGCGGGGAGTGCTGGCTCTGTCCCGGTCGCTGAAGGGCTCCGGTGGCGGCTCTCCGGCCTCTTGGCCGCTAACGGCAGGCTGCCGGCGGGCGTCGGGCTCCGGGCGCCTCCCTGGCTGGGGAAAACGAAGCAGGATCTCGGGAGGCGTCGGTAGGTTCCTGCCGCTTTTCCGCGGCGCCGGGCCATGGCGAGAGAAGGGAGCGGCCCCGCTTCTGCCAGCCAGCGGCACGGTGTGCTCCGCCCGGGGCAGCGGTCGGGCTCCATCCCTGCCCGGCCCGGCGGCGGTACCGCCGCTGGGAAGGAGCCCCCTTGGCTGGGGTTTCCCTGGAAGGGGATCTCTGCTGCGCCGGGGCAGGGTGGCTGGCAAGCCCCAGCGTGGCTGGCAAGCCCCAGCATGCCCACGTTGCCTGCCAGGAGCCGCAGGGCTCGGTGGGACTTTCGGGTGAGGCCGCAGCCGCCCTGTTCCAGGCCAAAAGAAGTTCTTACTGTTTTCCTTCTCTGCTGTTTGCAGCCCGCCTGTCTGATGCCTCATTGGAAGCGGAGGGCGCCGCTATGGAGCGCGGGGATGGAGGCCACGCTCTGTATCCACACGTGCCTTTGGCTGAGTGCCGCCTGGATCCCCCTCGCGTCGTCAGACAGACCGGCCTGTGGCGGGGAGCGCGCTGCCGGCACTGACGCCCGGCACGGCAAGCTGACGTGGGCTGTCAGCTTGGATGCGCCCGAGGAGGAGCTGGAGCAGCGGGCGGAGGAGCTGGCCCGGACTGCGGGGCTGGTGAACATGGGCCGCGTCGGGGAGCTCAAGGGCCATTACCTCTTCACCTACCAGCCCGACGGCCACGCGGCAAGCGAACCCGAAGCAATAAGGCGGTCGGTGGACACTTTGTTTGCACAGCACGACAGCGTGCGGTGGCACTCGGAACAGAAGCTTCTGAAACGCTCCAAACGCAGCCTGCACTTTAACGATCCCAAATACCCCCAGCAGTGGCATCTGGTGAGTGGTTTTCCGGCTCCAGCCTGGCCCCGGCCCCGCACGTCACAGCCAGTGTGCCCAAAAGGTCCGGGAGCCCCTTTCCTCACGGCTGACCCACTCTTCCTCTCCCCTCGCTCTCCTTTCTGGTGCTTAGAACAACCGCAAGAGCCCTGGGAAGGACATCAACGTCACGGGCGTCTGGGAGCGGAACGTGACAGGGCGCGGCGTGACGGTGGTGGTGGTGGACGACGGCGTGGAGCACACCATCAAAGACATACAGCCAAACTACGTGAGTGCCGGCTCCCTGGCGGGAGGGCGCGAGGGCGAGCTGGAGGCCGGGCAAGGCGGCGTGGCTGGCCTTGGGCCGGGCAGCGCAGCGTAGTGTGAGTGTGCAAGTACTCGGCTGCCAGCAAAGCCTGACCCGCACTGTCGCGCTGCACTCGGCCAGGGCAGGAAGTGCCAGCGGCAGACCTTTCCCTGGGAGATTTTGCACTCGAGTTGCAGGTTTGCTGGCCTTTGTGCTACTCGTGGGAGGTAGCTGCTCCGGGGTGAGAGCTGACCTCCCCATGACCCGCAGTGGCTGCTAAAGCTGCCTCCATTGGTCCCTTTCCCGCAGCAGCAGATAGCAGCATTGAGCTGCAGCCCTGTGTGGAAGCTCTAAGCTCCTGTGTCTTCCAGGCTGTGTTTCAGCCTTGCGTAGCATGCTCCCAAGTCCCGCTTTTCCCAAAGAGAGGAGAGCAGCGCCTGGAGTCGTGACTGTGGGTCTGTTTTCAGAGCCCAGAAGGCAGCTATGACTTGAACTCCAACGACCCCGACCCTATGCCTCACCCTGATGAGGAGAACGGCAACCACCACGGGACCCGCTGTGCCGGGGAGATTGCTGCCGTGCCAAACAACAGCTTCTGCACAGTGGGCGTTGCCTACGGGAGCCGCATTGCAGGTACGTGCGCGCCTCAGCGCCCCGATGTGCTTGGCTCGTCTCTGACGCTGTGGGGCCGGGGCACGGCTCTGTGGGAGGGGTGGCGTGGCCAAAGCGGCTCTGAGTCAGCCGGTGCCTTGCTTGGGCTGGTTGGCCTGTTGGGGGGAGGAACCGGCGTCTGCCTGAGCTCCTCTCTGGTGGAGCCAGTTCCTGGAAGAGCAGGATAAGCGTGTGCTGGGGCAGCTTCTCCAGAGCGCTCCCAGCACGCCGCCTGCCCTGCCATAGAGCTTTCGGCAGATGCGCATCCATACCGCACAGCTGAAGCCGGCAAACATGCGACGCTGTGCCCACTCTGGCATGGCACTGCCAGCTGTATGTGGAGGCGCCGGGGAAGCAAATGTTTGCCGATCCCCCGCGCTCCCTCGGCCCTTGGTCTCAGGTCTGCCTTGTGCGGACAGACAGGGCGCAAAGGTCTGGCTGCGCATCTCTCCTCTGCAAAGCAGGGGAAAGGGCCGCCGTGGCCTCGGCTGGCTCTGGAGCTCTTGCGCTCCTTCACAGAGGGAGGCGAGATCTCTGTGCCGGGCAGGATGCATCCCCGGCAGAGCAGAGGACGGTGCTGCTGCGCTGCAGCCTGGGACGTGATTCTCTCCGTACCCGGCAGATGGTGCCACGTTCCCTGGCCGCGACACGGGGCTGGGGAGTGGGTGGGCCCTGGGGTGCCAGTGGGGTGCTGGGGGTCGGGAGCTCGCCCAAGGGCACCATGGGCAGCTCTGCACCCCTGCCCTGCACTCGGCTCCCTCCCTACGTCGCCCCAACAGGGCGCTCCCTGAGCAGCTGCCCGGATCACGGCGCAGCAGGGCGCCCGGGCTCCAGCCGGCCTGGGAGGCTGCGGGCAGATGCTGCTAGCAAAGCCCAGCTGGCAGAAGGAAAGATGAGCTCATAGTTTAGCTGAGGCAGGGGGAATAGGGGTGGTTTAACCCTGGGTCGCTCAGGCGGGACCTGGCGCTTCTTCAGGCTTCAGCTCTCCAAAGCTGCGCCTGGCCTTGCAGGGTGAGCACAGCGAGGCAGCCTCGAGCTCTGCAGGGGCACAGGGAGACTGCCCCGGCAGCGTGGAAGCGCCGGAGCCAGCGCGGTGCCAGCCGGCGCGGGGAGAGCCGGCGCATCCCTAGCTGGGCTGCTCCGCTCCTCCACGGGGGAGGCTCGGGTGTGACGGTAAAAAGCCGCGTGTGCTGTGTCAGGCGAGAGCTGAGATGGGTGGGCGGTCGCACTGTTTATAAATAGGCTTAATTGAGATGCGCGCCTGGTTCCCATTTGTAACGTCCTTTGCCAGCCTAAACTGTGATGCAAAACCGTAATTATCGACAGCTTGTGTCACTGAAAACTCAGCACTGAGCTTTCATTGGTTTTGTTGGAGGGGTGGCCTTGCCCTCCTGGCCTGAGCACGGTAGTTAGGGTGTCCTGCGTCTCTTGAGCCCTTCCCTCAGCGGGCAAGTGTGCCGTCCATCCCAAAGCGACGCCTGGCTGTTTGGCGACTTGGAAGGGGAAGCAACTGCTCCAGGCAGGGACTAGCCCTGGAAACCGGCAGGATAATCGAGGGTGGGATGTGAAGAAGTCCCTGGGGAGCAGCGCTCTTGGGTAGGGGGGCACATGGGAGCCAGCCCAGCTGGTGTTCAGTTGTGCTGTCGCCGTCACCAGCTTGGTTCTGGTAGTGGGACTGGAGGACTTGCTCGGTGGAAAAGCTGTGTCCAGCAGAGGCCATGGAGCTGTGCGCAAGCATGCGCCTACAGTCCCTCACGCCCACCTAGCCCCTGCAGACTGATCTGCAGCGTTACAGCTCCAGGAGATCTGGTTCAGTCAGGCTGGGAGAGCGAGCGTCCCCGGTGTGAACCTGCCAAGGAATTTGTTTGTGCTGTTTATACAGCTTGCTTTGGTCCACTTCAGCCACGTTTTGTTGTCCTTTGTCCTGCAGGCATCCGAGTGCTGGATGGGCCCCTCACCGACAGCATGGAGGCCATCGCCTTCAACAAGCACTATCAGATCAACGACATCTACAGCTGCAGGTGAGCCCCCGAGCCGGGCCACGCCGACACCCGGCGAAGGGCCGCGGGCTCTGCTCTGCCTGGGGAGGGGGGACACAGTTTGTGGCTGAATGCTCACACCAGCTCCTCTCCTCCTATGGCTCCAGCTAGCCTCGAGGCACCGAAATCAGTACTGCTTTTGTGGCCCCTGTGAGTGTGCTGGGCAGGTGGGCAGCCAGGCTGCGAGGTGGCGGGTCTGTCCCGCAGAGGGAACACCCTGCCTGTGCCCCTGGGCTTGGTGCCCGCCTGTGCCCTGCAGTCAGGCTGTCTCGGGGCAGCTGGACCTTGAGGGGGTTTGCAGCCGGAGACGTCAGGTGGGGCTCTTTGTTACTGCTGTTAAGAGTAGCATCAGTATTCCTGCTACTGGAGAGCTGGCCCGGGCTGTGCACGGCACCTGTGGTTGCAAGGCCGCCTTCTGAGCACTGCTGCAGCATGTCCCGCAGGCCGGCTGAGCTGGAGGGGGGCACTGTGCCCCCCACCATGGTTGGGGAGCCCCGGCCGAGCCATGTGACGGGGACTGGAATGTGTGAGAAGCTGGTCGTTAAATAGAGATCAAACATTTTGTCCATTGGAATCTGACCCAGGGGCACAGTGCAAACACGACAGCGATATCCCAGCAGCGAGGGGCCAACCTAACGGATGGGAAAGCACAGAGCCCTCCAATCCCAGCCGTGGCGCTGGGAGTAGCTGGTGGCCGCTCGTAGCTCGCTGTAATGGCATGCTGTAATGGGAGGAAGAGGTTGCTGTCTGCGACTCCCAGGGCTGTCACTTCACGGTGTCTCTCTTTGCAGCTGGGGTCCAGATGATGATGGGAAAACCGTGGATGGCCCCCATCAACTGGGAAAGGTAAAAACCAGTCCTGGCAGCATGGGTCACCCCTGGGCTAGCCCCCCGGTGCTTGTGGTTTCTTGCCTGCCTGGACAGGCGAGGAGGGACGCTGCTGTGGCGCAGCGCACGTTTGTTCACTTCCACCGCTGCCAGCAGAGGCGTTGCACGTTACCATGTGGTGGTGAGAGGTGACGTTGCTGCGGGAGGGCAGCGTTCAGGCAGTATTAGATGAGCATTCTGAGGAGAGGCTGGTTCCAGCAGGAAAATGCTGTTTCGCAAGCTGTGGTATTATTCTGACAACTTTTGCAACCCAAGGGATACTGTCTGCTCAGGAGAGCGAGCATTCCGAGTGCTGAGGGTGGTTCCCAAGGCAGGGAGCGTGCCTTCAGATGCTAGGAGTAAATAAGGGGCTGGGGCAGTGGCTGCATTCGCTCTCGGTGGGACCGCAGTGGGGGGAAGCGTCGGAGCTGAAGCTCCTTCCCGGGCCGTCACGGTGTTCTCTCAGTGCCTGTGCTGCAGAACCTCAGCAAAACGAGCCCGGCTCCCGCTGCCCAGGTGCTGCAGCAAGGGGTCACTGAGGGGGCCCCAAAACTGGCACTGCGTTTCTCCTGGGATGTGGTTCTGCTTCATTTCTCTTCTTTCTGCTTGGCAGCCTTTTGCTGTGCTTTTCTAACCACAAGATAGCAGTTGCTGTGCTGTTCACAGCAACACTGACAACTGAGCTATCAGTTCACGATGACAAACGGTTTCCAGTTCTGCAAGTTAATTTATTCTCTTCCTGCGTGCAGAGACAGCTGTAACAAGCTCTGGGACACAGAGCACAAGCAAAGCTCGCTTTACCACAGCAGGGCGTCTGGAGGGCTTTCTGGCCAACACAGTATGTGCCGTCACCTGCCGAAGGGAGGGCAGAGGAGGAGGGTTGGTTTCCAACGGGGTTGCTTTCTTGCTTGTCCATCGGACACATGCCCTTTATCCGGGTGGGAATGACATCTGTGCAAGGTGTCGGCCTGGAGATGCGCCTCCCGAGCGGGGCTGGTGTAGTTGTGTTCCTCAGTGGAGGCAAAGCCCAGGCGTATGTGGGAGCTGGGGCCATGCAAAAGGGCAGCAGCCACATGCGGGTGGTCTCTGTCGGCAGGAAAGCCTCGATGCTCCTGAAAAGCCAGCTCCAGAGCGAGCCCTGCTGAAGCTGGGAGGGCTAGGGCTGCTGTGCGTGCTCTGGAGTTCAGGTGCTGGCCAGTCTTTGTGCTGTGGTTGCCTGGAAGGTTGCTTTTCCTTTTTCTCTTTTTTATTTTTAACGCGGAATCCTCTTAACGTTGTAGTAAGCTATAGATCGGCCATTCCTCAGCCCAGACGTTGGCCGCATCGCTGCCTTTGTAACGCACTCCCTCTGGAATCTCAGTGTCTGGTCGGGGCCGTAACAGACACAACTCCCTCACTCTGCTAGCTGGGTGAAATACGGCCCGGAGGGGTTGCGGCTGGCCCTGCTATCACCCCGAGTACTTGGCAGGGCTGGTTATTGAAATCTCGGAGCGTGGACTTTGGTTGCTGGCTGGAGATGCCAGGACAGAGTTCTCCAGCACGTCCTGTGCCTGCGAGCAGTCCGCTGGGCGAATGCTCCCCCAGAACAGGCAGCTTGGGAGAGGTGCACGCGTCCGTCTGTGCCTGGGTTAGCAGCGAGGTGCTCCGGGAGAGCCCTGCTCCCCCACGGCTCACAGCCCGGCATGCCAGCCATGGCTGCTGGCCAAAACCCTCTGGTGTCAGCGGGGAAGGGCCCACCTGCCTATGTGCCCTGACCAGCGACGGTTCCTTCTCCACAGGCCGCCCTGCAGCATGGCGTGATAGCGGGTCGCAGGGGCTTCGGGAGCATTTTTGTCGTGGCCAGTGGCAACGGCGGGCAACACAGCGACAACTGCAACTATGATGGTTATGCCAACTCCATCTATACCGTCACAATAGGTGAGTGCACGTGTCTTCTGTCTCGTTCCTTCCTGGCCTGGACAAATGAGATCATCCCAAAAGCGCAAAACCTGCCCAGCTGGAAGCTGGCTGGGTAGTGGGGATCTGTGGGAAAGCGTCTGTCCGAACGTGGGACCGAACGTGGCAGTGTGTAGAGGTGCTGGGCTTCGGCCCTCAAGTCTGCAGTTTTCTTTTGACCTACAGAGCAAGAGGAGGCCAAAGAAACTCCTGCCTGTGTTCAGGCCTCCATCGCTGGGGCTGTGACAGACACGCTGCCGTGGTGAGGGCATGACCCGAAATGCAGCATTCCTGTCATGTGCGTTAGAAAAGAAACATCTCATCCGTCTTCTTGAGGGCAGAAGCTACGTGAGGGGTAGAAGATCCGTGTGATATTAAGCACAGTGAAAAGTTACTTATTGTGGCTGCCTTTCCTATAGATCTTCCAGCCACAAAAAATACAGGCTTGGGTTCGATTTCCCTGCCCAGCTCCCAGCCTGTGAAAAAGCCTCGCTGGCAGGACAGGTCCTCAGGGGCTCGTCACCTTGCAATTTCAGCAGTTAAAGCGAAACGGGCTTCATACAGTCGATGCCTTTCTCTTTTTCCCAGGCGCGGTGGATGAGACAGGCTCCATGCCGTTCTATGCCGAGGAGTGTGCCTCCATGTTAGCGGTGACCTTCAGCGGCGGGGACAAGATGATGAGGAGCATTGTGAGTACCGTGCGAGGCACACGTCTTCCCCTGTGCTCTGCTGGCCACACCTGGCCGTGGGACTGGAACAGCCCGGTACAGACAAGGGACAAAGCTCTGTCCCTTCCGATTGCCACGCATCTGCCTTAGGCTGGTAGTTGGCTTCCTGTGTGAGGCAGGGAACGAACATGCCTTTTATCTAGGTCCTACATAAATAGTGCTCGGAGAGGGAGGTTCCTGTTTCTAGTTGTTCCCCGCATCGTCACTGTCTGTCAGCCTGTAGCTCGCAGCACAGTGACCCTCTCTCTGCAAGGGCGTTCGCGGGCACACTGAGTTTCCTGGCCCCAAACGCAGATCCTGCGCATGTCGTTTGTCGCCTCAAGCGCAGGCAGGACATCAGGCCGAAAGCGACAGGGACTGTGCTCCCTTATCTCCCCGCTCTGTGCTGCTGGGAACTGCAGGCAGACGTCTTCTGGGACGGGGGCTGCTTGGGCGACCCCTAAGAAATTCCTCTGCGCTGTGTCCCTGGGGATGTCGTCCAGGGAGCTCCCCCGGCTCAGCCCCGGGGACAGCCAGCAGAAGACCAGCGTTATCCCAGCTGTCTGTGTGCCCCCTTTGCGCGGTGAGGAGGGAGCCAGGAGCGAGCCTCCCATGCTGCTGTGGGCTTTCCTGAAGAGGAAGGGGCAGGGGCGGCTGCGGCCCGGCTCTGCGGGGGCTGCGGCCCGCCCTGCCCAGCCAGCCCCGCTCACTTCTGCTCCGAAGGGATGCAGGAGCACGGATGAGCATAGAGGGCTGGGAGCATCATCAGGCTCCTTAAACTACTTGGCCCCAGCCCCTTCTCTGTTCTGGCACGTGCGCCTCTCCCAGCTGAATTTTTGAGAGTGTTTTTATCAGCTTTTCCTTTTTTTGCCAAAAAATGACTTCTTGTCAACAAAATGTCCTTTTTGCCCGAGCCAAGCAGCCAGGCCTGTTTTCACCAGCCCCAGGCCTGACCCAGCGTGCTCCTCCCTTGGTGCTGGTGCGCTCAGGGGGCTGTCAGGCTACCCAGCTCGAATGGCTGTGACCCATTCCCGTCCTGCGGTGCCAGCGAGGACTGCGAAGCCCAAGCCGCCCTGGGACAGCTTGGGGTAAACGTCACCAGCTCCCAGGCCTGACTGTTTGCGGTTGGGTTGTCCCTGGCTTGGCAGGCACCGGGAGGCTCTCCTGTCAGGATGGGCAGTTCCCAAAGGGGCTTTCCTGGCAAAGCCGATGAGGCAGCAAAGTTCCAGTGGCAGATCAGCATCGGCCGTGTGTGCTCGGGGGTCTCTGGGGGCCTGACGGCCGAGGGACGGTGCCTGGGGTGCTCCTGCGAGCAGGGACGTGCGGCGGTGGCTCTGCGCCTGCCGGAGAGGAGCCGAATCCAGGCTCGTCAAACTGGCTTCCCTGCGTGCTGGGTAAACCGGGGGAACAGGGAGAGCCCGGGTTCCTCAGCGACCTGGTTAGGACTCAGCACGCTCCTCTTGCCGTCCAGAGCCAGGGCAGGAATCCGTGCCTAACGAGAGTGCGGCGCAATCAGCCTGGAGCAATGGCTCAGCTCGTGCAGCAGGGAAGTAAAAACCCAGAATGGAGCTAATTTTTCCTTTCAGAAATAACTTCAATTGTCCCAAGCTGGTTTGGAAACTACTGACGCTAGGAAAAAAGGAAACGGCAGCCAAGCCAGGGCTCTGCTGCACTTTCATCAGGAGCTCTGGGTTTATGTCTGGCTTCCCCCAAGCCTGCTGCTGGTGAGAGCGCTTTGAAAACCTCAAACGCCCCTCCATTTCCAATACCGGCCTTCTGGGACGCTAACGCGGGAGCTGGCACTCCAGGACGAGATGCCACACCTAACCTAGGCCCAGCGTGTGCCAGAGAGGCGTCCTGTTCCTTTGCAGTACCGCCGTCGCTCCTTCAGCAAGCCCGTGCCGTGCTAAAACTTAAGGCCCCTTTTTCTGGAGGCTAGTCTGCTCCTAAATGCCCTTTAACTGGGCTTCAGCGATGTCAGAGTTAACTTCTCAGCAGCCATCTGCTGGGTTTTTTTTCTTTTACCAGACTATAAACTTTTGTGTGGTTTCCTTAATGGGAAGAATTTAATAGGGCTTCTGGCACTAGCCGCATTTCCTACTGAAAGCTTATGCTGCTCAGGGTGTTCTTTGTAGGACGCGCAGCATCCGAGCGCAAGCTGAAGTTGTTAACAGCTGGCAGGACGTTACGGAGTCAAGCATAGAAGGCAACAAAACCTGCAGCTTTTGGCAGTGCTGGCTGTCTCCGCACAGGGAGACAGACGCGTTCGGTTTGCGGTGAGGTGGCATCATTTGGGAACCTCCCGGTGCCTCTTTTGAGGCTCTGTGTGCTCTGCACGGTCCTGCGTGGTCCCTCTGCGGAGGGCCAGTTGTGCTGGAGTGACGCTGTGGTCAGCAGTGAAGATGAGGAAGGTCCCAAACCGTAACTGCCGTGAGTTTCCCCCGAAGTTGCTTAGTTCAGGCCCAGCTCCTCTCTCTCTCTCTCCAAAGGACATGATCTGCGTTTGTCGCTTTTCAACTGGGGTGCGTTGTCCCTGAAGCGAGGGTCTCCCTGGACTCTCTGGGGTGAGCTTGAGGTCCCCATGAGCAGCGGCTGTCTTCAGCAGCAGCAGCTGGTTTGCGTTGGTATTTTGGTCCCGAGGCAGCGAGGCTCTGTGCACGTGTCCAGAGCACCCTGGCGAACATTCGCGGTGTTGGAGTTTGGGGGGTGCGTGCCTCTCCCTGACCTGGTGCGGGTGTCCGTGCGTGGGGAGCAGAGCTAGGAGGTGTCACCTCCAAAGGCCCCAGGGATGTTGGCTGAAATCAGAAGCTTCTCGCAAGAGCTGGCCCAGACTCTGTAGCCAAGCCGGCTGCCAGCAGGGGCGAGGGGAGCAGTGGGACCCTGCTGTGCCTTGGCTGTTGCTCCTACAGGCCAGAGCAACCGTCTGTGGTCCAGAGCGGTGTAAAGCTGCTCTTCCTTATCCTCAGCTAACCACCGTGCAAGCAGTGGCTGCAGAGGTGCTTTCCTGGCCTTGCCCTGGACTGTTTGCCTCCCAGCACAGGGCCGTATCTCTCAACTGGGGAGCTGTGGCGTTGTCCTTCCCACATTGTACTGGTTTTTGCTGGGTACCCACGTCCTGGCCAGGAACCATCTGGGAAATGTTTCCAGGCTTTTCAGCAGCTAATCCCTGACCCTCTCCCCCTGCTGCTGCCCTGTTCTTGTTGTTGTTGTTCTGGTCTTGGCTGAGGGAGGATGACGGGATCTCTGGCTGCCCCTCCTGTCTCCCAGCCTGATCTCTGTGACCACAGAGAGAAAGAAAGCTCATGTGCTGCAAATTCCTCCCTCCTGCCTGGGGGGAAGCTGCCCGTGCAGAAGAGACGGCTGGGAGAGGGACAGATTAGATGTGGTCCACGCAGGCAGGGGGTTTAGGACCGCCTCCCCGTGTCTTTCCTCTGGAGGGGTATCCTTGGGCATCCAGAGAACTTTCTCGTTTTGCCTGAAAGCCTTCTATGAAGGGGGTCAGACTCTGGATGCTGGCCTTAGCGTGCTGTATTCGGACTGGGTGGTGCCGCGCTGCCCCAGCTCGCTTTTCCCTGCCTGTGTTTCCCTGTGGTCGCAGAGAGGCAGGAGGTGTCCCTGGGGGCTCAGCTGCAGTCCCGTCAGTTCCTTCTGACATAGCAAGTCTCTTAGGAAGGGGTGTGAAGGTGCTGTGTGAGAGGCTGTGGTCCCCTTTAAGGGCTGCTGCGTGCCCCAGCACGGTGTAGAGAAGCCCGGCTCTTCAGACCAGCGTTGCGTGCGGCAATGCTCTCCCCTGCCTGGGCTGTCACGCTCTGATTCCCACCCTATGCCAAACCTCGCTCCCCGCTCACAGGCTTTCCCATCTGTTCACCTGGGGCAGACCGCGTTTAGACAGACACGCCTGGCTGGGCCGGCTGCCTGGCAGAACGGGGAAAGGCACTGCTGGCTGCACAAAGCACCCTTGGCATTGCCGTAGCAGCGGGGCAGCAGGGGCTGGGTTAGCTCCTCGCTCCCCCAGGGCAGTCAGCTCAGCCCGGCCAAAGGCGTCCTGCAGTGGAGAAGGTTTTCCCTGCATGGCAAACGGTGTCCTGACAGGAGGCACCTCTCCTCTTTCCCGAAAGGTGACGACAGACTGGGATTTGCAGAAGGGCACGGGCTGCACGGAGGGCCACACGGGGACGTCAGCTGCCGCTCCTCTTGCGGCCGGGATGATCGCGCTGATGCTGCAGGTGCGGCCGTGTCTCACCTGGCGAGACGTCCAGCACATCATCGTCTTCACCACAACCAAGGTGAGCGGCCCTGCCTCCCTACTGCTGCCCTGCAGGGATGCTGCAGGATGGCCGAGCTCCTGCTGTGCACATCTTTGTTTATGTCTGCCTGCCCCTCTATAAATCTCTTGGGTTGTCTGGCTCCCAGCAAAGGGATTGCGTTTTCCCCTCGCCCCTTGTTCCTCCCAGGAATGCGACTGAGGCATTTTCCTCTGTCATGATAATAAATGGGTTATTTGCTCCAGGAATGTCTCCATCTGCCAGCGTACAGGTCTTCCAGGAGCTCACCGTGCCTCGCCCGCGGACACCAGACATGCGTGCGGTGCGGCTGGCCCAGCCGAAGGGCCGGCACGCATCTCTGCGATGCTACCCCGCAGTCCGTGCAGTGGGAAAGCGAGGAGCTCTGCCCTGCTCTGGCCTTCCCTTGGGCTCTCCAGAGGAGTCGGGCTCTTGGAAGTAGACGTAACGGAGAGCTCGGCAGCAAATGCAGCCCGCCCTTTCGCTCGGCCTCGGCTCCAGCACAGCTTCACTGTGGAGAGCAGGAGTGGGAGCTGAGCGGAGCTGCCCGATTCAGCTTAGGGACAGGGCTTCTTCCGCACCCCTCTGGGGAGCAGGAGTCGGTGTCCAGCTAATGCTGTACTCGCTTTGGCACAGGGCAGTGTTTTCCACAACCGCAAGGCAGCATTGCCGGAGTACTACAACCCGATAAGCGATGGGCCCCAGATCTGTCCTGGCCCAGCTCTTGTTGATTTAAAGGACTTGGTTCCTTTTCCCCAAGGCTTCTGCCATCCCGCAGGCTTGGGCGGCAGGGAGCGGGGAGCAGCTGGGATGTTTCAGAGCGGAGGCATTTGTGCCCTTTCATGCTGCTTGATTTCCTTTCTGAGGAGCTGGGAAGCCTGTTTGTCCTGGGACTTGTTTCAAACAAAGGTCAACCCGTTTCTTTCTAATAAGGCCATGTGGGTTTGCTTCCCTGCTGCTGCGGGATGTTTCTGAGCCTCCTTCCCTTCAGGCCCGGTTCCCTTCGCTCCGGGTTTGCAGGGCTGCCGGCGTCCCCCAGGGTAACAAGAGTGCCCTGTGTTTCTTTTCAGTACGAGGATCGTCATGCGAAGTGGGACATCAACCAGGCCGGCTTCAGCCACAGCCACCAGCACGGCTTCGGCCTGCTGAACGCCTGGAGGCTGGTTAACGCTGCCAAGGTAATTCCCCTCCCTGTCCCAGGTGTGCCCCGGAGGCAGGTAGAGTAGACCCAGCCCAGTGGCGTCGACAGGTCCTGTGCTGGCAACGTCGTCGTGGGGTGACACCGTTGCTGTTCGGGGCCAGCGCTTTGGCCATCATCCTGCCGGCCCTCGCTGCAAGGCTGCTTTTGGTATGAAGTAATGAGGCTTTCAGCGATGCCTGAAACCTGCCCCCGAGCTGCTGCTCTCTCAGCACTATATATAGCCATGGGCGAGAGCCTTCGCTGGTGGGAGACGACAGCTCTGATTCATGGCTTGGGGAGTTTCGTCAGCAGCCCCAGCACCTTCCTCCCTAGCAGTGGGCTCAGGGAGGGCGCCGTGCCCCGAGGAAACAGGGCGTTCTCAGCTGACAGCTCTGGGCTCCGCGTCCCGGGGGCTGCCGGGGGAGTGGTGCGGTCAGAGCAGGCAGGGGCATCCCCATCTCTTCCTCCCTGTGCCTCCAGTCGCATGGAGACCAGGGCACATCCCTTTGGCACTCGGTCCTCACTCGTGCATAGAGCAGGGCGCAGCTGTGCCGGGTCACTGCTGGTTGCCGGCAATGCCCCCTGTTTCACAGGGACCTTCAGGCTGCTCGCTCTTCCTGCAGGGCTTGGGGTTCTGCTATGTTTCCTGCCCCACTGCGCCCGGGCTTGAAACGGAATGGCTTCAAGTGACCGCTCGAAGCCACTCGGGTGGTGGCAGAGACAAACGCAGAGCTGGGGAGTCCTGAGTCTTTCCTTCCACTCCTAGGCATGCGGGCAGTCCTCTTCAGCCCCGCGGCGCTTGCTGCAGCCCATGCCTGCTGCCTGGGTTTGCGTGCCCTGGAGCGGCGTTGGGAGAGGCTCCTTGGCCTGGGCCCGAGCTGGGCCCATGTCCACACGCTGCGGTCAGGAGCAGCTCGCAAGAGTTGTGGGAGATTGAGAGATGGATGTGCAGGGAGGGTGCGACCCCATGCTGAATCCTCTCACCTTTCCCCTGACAGATCTGGGAGTCCGTCCCGTACCTTGCCTCGTACGTGAGCCCTGCACTGAAGGAGGGCAGGAGCATCCCGTTACTCCCGCAGGAGCTGGAGGTCGCCTGGAACGGTAAGAGCAGGTGTGCCACGTGAGAGCACATGCTCGTACACGCCGAGGCCAGGGGTCCAGCCCATTCCCGCTGGCTTGGGGTGCAGCTGGGCACGCTGACAGCCCAGCAGGGCAAGTCCTGGGCTGCGCAAGGCCACAAAGGGGTTAAGTGTTGGGCTGCCTGGGCTTTTTCCTCTCTCTTTCCACTGCCCTTCCCCAGGGGATCTGTGTCTGTTGATGTGGTCTCCTCCCCGATAACTCCATCCCATAGATTGATGTCTTTGAGGAGCCAGCCAGGCATTAGCGAGCGTGGCCAGGCTGGGCAGCAGCCAGACCTGCTCCTCTGGCTTTGACCATTTTAGGTAATGCTCCAGCTCCCGACTTGGCCAGCCTCTGTCCACAGAAACAAGGCCCAGCTCCGGCTGCTACCAGCGGGAAGGAGAGCTCGGCCCCAAGCCTTCCCCGGCGCCCCAGCAGGGCCCGGCTCTCTGGCTGGGCACAGCTTCTTGCGCCGAGGCTGGGCTACCGGCCCCCTCCCTGTCCCACCGGAGGTGCTGTCCCAGGGGGCCTGGCCCCACGCCCCTCGCTGCCCCAGCTGCAGCTCCTGGCAGAGGTGCTGGAGGTTGGCAGTGCCCGGAGGCTGTTCCCCGGGATAGAGGTCCCTCTGGAAAGAGTTTGGAGCTCAGCAGGCCGGCACCCCCCTTGCAGGTGGTCCTGTCCCTCCCCTCCTTGCTGCAGGCTGAGGAGACGATGGGCAGGCGCTGGGCTCGTGTTCTCCCTCTCTCCTGTCCCTGCCCAGCTGGGCCGGTTCGGCTCTGCGGAAGGCTGCTCCCTTGCAGGTGCCAGCACCGCAGGGCCCCAGCGGGACAGAGGGCTGGCACCCTGCTCCTCGGTTAGCCCCTCCGAGGAGAGGGTTGGGGGTCAAGCAGCTCCTTCTGCCCTAAAAGGAGTTGCGAGCTGAAAGCTGGGCTGCAAGCTGAGTTTGGGAGAGGCTGGAAAGAGGCGCTTTGGAGAAGTATGCGCAGAGGAATGTGTGGCCGGGGGCACTGCTGTCCCCCAGGTACGGCAGGCTGACTCAGAGTTAACCCTTTCCCCACGTGGCCCCAGGCGCTGGCCGGCCGCTGCAGGCAGGCTGCCTGCTTCTGGGGTGCGCCCGCCTCCCACTGAGAAGATGTTGGGGAGCACCCACCTGCCGCTGGGCCAGGGCTGCCGGGAGGGGGCCGAG
The DNA here is from genome assembly GCA_013401315.1 of Balaeniceps rex. NCBI lineage: Eukaryota > Metazoa > Chordata > Aves > Pelecaniformes > Balaenicipitidae > Balaeniceps > Balaeniceps rex. Next base: position 15,290 of record VYZW01066235.1, read on the forward strand.
CCACAGGCCGAAATCCGCTGCGAAGTGTGCCAGGGTTTCCTGTGCTATAATTAGCAGCTCTGGGAATGTGAGCGTCCGTGGAGCTGCGAACAGTTTGAGGTGGACACCGGGCTTCTCATCCCAGTCCTCTTTCCAAACCTGCCTCCTGTGTAACTGTGGGCTCAAAGCAGCCTCCGGGGCTGCCGAAAGCTGGCACAAATCCAGGGCAGGAAGGATTTGATGAAGGGCGAGGTATTATTTCATTGAGGTGGCCAAAGTGCTCTGGGTGGGCTCCTGAACCCGCAAGCCGTGAGTCAGGGCCGGGGGAAGAGCTGGATGTCAGGGAGCCCGTGGGGCAGCGCCACAAGTCGTGTAGGCAGCAGCTGGGCCCCACTTGTGAAACGAGGATTCGGCTGCAGACGAGAGGCTGCCGGTGAATGAGAGGGCAGGGAGGTGTGCCTGGGCCCCCTCCTTGTGAGCAGAGGAAAGCGTGGGTTTGTGTCGTCTTCCTGCTCTGGGGCGGGCTGGGAGATGCCCGGGAGCCAGCTTTTCCCACTGCTAATGCTCCTGTTGCCTTTCACCCCTCCTTCCTCACCACCTCCTCCTCGCCCCTTTCTCACCATCCTTTCCATCCTGCCCGGTCCTGGCTGAACTCAGGGAGGGGACAAAGGGCACAGCTGTAGGCAGAGGACAGCCAGTACTGGGTCCCTCCTGCACCTCTGGCCTGGGAGGACCTGACTTCTCCTGGCCCACGTCAAGCAGCCCGAGCACAACGTGGGGTACCCAGGAGGACCTGTCCTAGCTGGGGAGGCGTGTGAGTGGCTCGGCTCGGGCAGACAAGGAGGCTTCTCGCAGAGCGTGGACCAGGGCCAGGCCTCTGAGCGCAGCACGGCTTTGCTGCCTTGCCGCCAGGCTCTTGGCAGAGCCGCCCTGTGTGGGGTGTGGCTGCCCTGGCTCCTGCCTCTCGCTCCGGGGGCACAGGCCCACGGGGCAGCTGGGAGGAGGCAGAGACGAGCGTGGGTGTCCTGCTCAGTGGCACAGCAGCCCCTTGGGGCTGGCTGGAAGTGGGGGCTGCATCCCAGCCACCGGCCTCGGCCAACCCTGCCTTCCCTTTCCCAGTCACCACCACCGACCTGCAGCTCTCCGGCATGAGAACCTTGGAGCACGTGGCGGTCACCGTCACCATAACCCACCCCCGTCGCGGCAACCTGGAGATCAGGCTCTTCTGCCCCAGTGGCATGATGTCCCTGATAGGGACCACCAGGAGCATGGACTCGTAAGCACCGAAGGGGACGGGGGTGCTGAGGCTCACGCTGCAGGGCAGGACGCCCAGCCCAGCTGGCCTCGAGCTGGAGAGCCAGGGCCCATGTCCAGCCTCGTGGCTCGGGCCACGTTACCCTCTCACAGGCTGTTTCTCCTCACCCTTTGGCAGGGACCCCAATGGCTTTGCTGACTGGACCTTCTCCACGGTCCGGTGCTGGGGCGAGGAAGCACAGGGCACGTACAGACTGGTCATCAGGGACATCGGTGAGTCCTGCCTTCCAGCGGTCCTTCGTGGGGCGGTAGCAGCAGCTCCGTGCCGTGTCCTGGGGAGCTGCCAGCTCGGCGCCTGGGCAGCTGCGGGTTAGCTCTGTGCGGTGCCACCCAGCCGGGTGGGAGAGTTCCCCGCTGGTCCAACCTGTTTCTTCCCCAGGAGATGAGAGCCTGAGGCCTGGGACCTTGAAGCAGTGGCAGCTGACCCTGTACGGCTCCTCCTGGTCCCCAGCAGAGATGAAGGAACGGCAGAGGTAGGACACCACAACCCCGTCTCGGTGGGGAGACAGGAGATGGAGGGCTAAGGGACATTTCCAGAAGTCTCTGAGCCGGTGCTGCTTGGCTGGAGCAGCGCTGCTGCGAGGTGCGTGGCAGGGTGAGGCTGCAGCCTGGCCGCTGGCCCCGGCACGGGGCCCTGGGGCTGCCCTCAGTACACTGCACAGGGGAGCTGTGGGCTGTTGGCTGGGCCTGACCCAGGAGGGCAACCCTCAGTGGTGGAAGAGGCTCTCCAGACCCCTCGTGGGCATTTGGGACCCTCCCCAGAGCAGCCCTGCCTGCGGGACCCTCACGGGGTGCCTCTGTCCCCCAGGCTGCTGGAGGAAGCCATGAGCGGGCAGTACCTGAGCAGCAACTTCTCCCTGCCCTGCCCTCCGGGGCTGGAGATCCCCGAGGAGCAGCACTACACAATCACAGCCAACACCCTCAAGGTGAGCCTGCCCACGGGCCGGGGAGACTGCCGGCTGGCGCCGAGCGGGGAGACCCCGTCCTCTGCAGGAGGGACGGGAGGCGGGGGAGCCTGCGCCGCTGGTCCTCCTGGCGCTGTGCCCTCTCTGCTGGGCGACAGCGGGGCCCTGGGGCGCTTGAGGGCTTTGTTTCTGAAGGGTTTTCCTCCTCCGCAGACCCTCCTGCTGTTAGGATGCTTTGCCGTGTTCTGGACTTTCTACTACATGCTGGAGGTTTGCCTGACCAGGAACAACGTGGGGCTCGACCTGACCTGCAACGGCTCCACCGTCTGCAAATGGTACCAGCAGGGAGGGAAGCACAGAGCCCTGGAGAGCGGCCTGGAGATGGAGTCTGTGCCGCTCTACCGGGAGAAGGACATCGAGGACGTCGAGATGGAGTGTGAGCACCCGGACCCTGCCCAGGAGGATGAGGGGGTGGAGGGGTCCTGGACCCCCACCCACCCCAAACTTCCCAGCAGCAGCAGAGCTGCCAGCTTCCACGAGACGGCCGCCGCTGGAGCAGGGTACCTTGGCCAGGAGGTAACGGCCGAGCTCCTCTTGGAGGACAGGGAGTGCCAGACGTGCTAGCTGGGGCCGGGGGTTTGGGCTGCGTCCCTCCCCCTCGGTACGTCCTTCCCGGGCACGGGCAGCAGAGACTTCCTGAGCCGCCAGGGACCATTGCCGTTGTGTCCTGCGGAAGGTGGTGTTGGAAGCGGCTCAGAAACAAGGCGAAAGAGTGCTGGCAGCGGAAGGGGAGCTTCCCTTTCCCTCGCTCTGGAAAACAAAGCAAGCCTTAAACCCGTTCCTAACGAGCCTGCCCTGCAGCGACACTCAGGGCTTCCCTTTATGTGTGGAGCAAGGCCCCACGCTGATGCTTCCTGGGTGCGTGGTGGCCGTGGTGGAGGGAGTCGCCTGCACGCCACGGCTCCCGCGGCCTTGCAGGACGGGGAGGAAGTGTCGCTTTGTCCCCAGTTTCTGCAGAATGAGCCTGGAAAATGTGGCAGGGCCCCTGGCAGCTGCCTCTGCAGGCAGGGACCCCACAGTGCTGTCGTTTGCCTGCCCCGCTGGACTGGGAGCTAGCCAGTACCCACCAGTTACGCCCAGCTTAGCAGCAGGGAGTCATTTTGCCCCTTTCCAGCCAGCGCTTGCTCCCTGTCCCCTGTGCTCTGACCCTGCCGCCTGCTCGTCTCCCGCAGGCAGCCGTGCGGCTGGGGAGGCAGGAGGCAGCCAGGCTTTCTCACCCACCCTGCTCAGGGGGACGGGACGGGGCTGTCCCTGCCGCGGCGGGCGCAGGAGCGCCTCTGGCAGCAGGTAGCGTGGTAGTGTGAGCTCGCTGCGGCCGCTTCCCCCAGTTGCCTTCCTGCCGCTTGCCTGGGCGTCCGTTTGCACCCGGTGCCCAGGAGGGCCGAGGCCAGGGGCAGTGCCGGGGGCTGTGGGCCGGGAAGGGGAGGTTGAGTTGCGCTGGCAGTGGCTCATCTGTGAGCGGGGTTGGCTTGTTCATGCGTCTTTGGGTTCGCTGGTTTATTTTTTTAAAGCTGGGGTTTGTTTTTTAATCAGCAAAGCCCTTTTCTGTAGCTTTCCAAATAAAGTCTTAAAAACCCTCTTCTCCCCCATCCATCACTCCTCTGCCCTCCCAGCGCTTTCTCGCTGTGGAATCGTGAGTCGCCCAGCACCTCCCAGCCCCGGGGCCCGTGGGGAGCCCCTGCCGGGGTGCTGGGGCTGCTGGGGGCTGCTCGCAGCCCTCCGTGCCCTGCTCCCTGGGAGCTGGGGTAACCGGGCTGCTCCGGGCAGAAGGAGGTGAGAGCTGGGCCAGAGTGGTTGGAAGGAGCGAGGAGGAAGGTCGGCGCTGCGGCTCGGGCGGGAGAGGGCAGAGCTGTGCGAACCGGGCAGGGAAGGACCGATCCCCAGCTCTGGTTTTCCCAGGTTCGGAGCTGGAAGAAGGAGCAGACGTGGCCCAGGCGGCCTGGGCAGCTTTTACGGAGGGTGGCTTCGGCTTTCCCGGCACCACTGGCCGGGGGCGATGGGGCAGGTGGGAGGAAACCTCGTCAGGCCACGCTAGATGAATAACCTTTTAATTTTGACAAAAACGAAGTACAAAACCAAGGCCAATTTTCTTTTCTCCCCATTCGCCAGGATCTCTGCGGCGGTGGCGCGGGGCTCGTGCGGGACTGCGGGCAGGCGGGGTGGCTCCGGGGGCCGGGGCGCGCGCCCTTCCCACCCGCCGTCCCAGGGAGGACG
>VYZW01066262.1:0-10092 GCA_013401315.1 Balaeniceps rex
AGGTCTTTTCCAACCAAACAATTCTACGATTCTATGATTCTAAATCATGTGTGGGAAGACTGCAGCTGCTCAATAATCACACTCCCATATGCTCACCATCTTATTCTGTGGAGTTTGTGTCATTAATTGAACACCTCAACTAAGATCAATTTTGGCAGGAAATTTTTTTTTAAATATTTTTTTTTTAAAATTCTGGTTCTTGAATGCCCACTGCCAATGGCAGGTCATTTTAATGGAAAAAACGTATCTCAACACCAAAGAGCTAACGCTGTCTATGCATAACTGAAACAACTCAGAGTATAACTAAGGTTTAAAAATCCTTCTACTTCTCTTGTGACAATCTAGCAACAAGATAGATTTTTTTTTTTTTTTTTTCTGTTTAAGATTTAACCCATGCCCAAAATGAATACCTGCTATAAAGAAGGCAGTTATTTATGCCACTATTAGAATTTCCAAAGCACTGGTTAGTTCGTATTTAAAAGAAAAGCAAGGTACAATTGCAAACAAGTACATGACTTTTTACAGAAGGCCTCATTGTGGTAAATTATATACAGCATAGTGTTCTCATTTTCCTTAAAGTGCTACTATCATCATATTGATACAGATCATCTATTGTTTTAGGAGGTCTTTTAGTACAGCGCCAGCACTAGCATCAGGGGACACTGGCAGTGGTGTAAAAGTAGGCAATGCATCAGAAATAGGTTTCATAAGTAGATGTCCAGAACTACTAGCAGGTGTTATGAGAGGCACTGCTGCAGATCGAGGTGCTAAAAATGGATTTGTATCTGGTCTTCTGCTCATTCCCAAGACTGCAGAATCTGAAATGTAAAAAACAAAAACAAACAAACAAAAACAATCAACCCAAAACCCAACAACAAAACCACTTTGTTAGAAAGCATTCATAAGCCTACCCAATTTTACAGCATTTGTTCACAAACAAGTTCTAAAATTGCCTATTACTTTTGAAACCTGAAAATCCTATCTTCTTGCCATGGACTGCAGATGCTCTCAAAGACTTTCATTCTCTCTCTCTTTTCTCATCTTGGATCTCATCTGCCACTGCTTCTTTTGCTGAAAAATTCCTACACTTCAGGGCACCAGTTACAAGACTGACTTAAAGATCAGGGCACTCCCAGGACCTGCCAACCATATTGTGCTTGTTGGCAGCTGAAATTCAGTAACAGCTCAGGCTACCCAGAAATAATCTATACATCTCTGGGGCAGGCAACATGAACACCCTTTGCCAAGGTTCACTTCACACACGCAATGTCAGACATGAAATATCTGTCACATTGACTCCAGCACTAAGCAAAGGCATAAGGCCCCTTGTGCATGCACCACCATGCAGCACACAGGTGGGTTTCCCACCCCAAGGTGTATTGGCACAGCTTCCCCAGGGTCAGCCCCAAGAAAACCTCTGTAAATAAACATCATGGACAGTGAGTCACAATTCAGTCTTGAGATAACTTAACATTCGCTCATTAGTGAAATTCTAACAAAATTTTAGTTTTAATAAACTATTAATAAACTATTTTTTTTTAATCTAACAATCGACTTGCCCCTCCTCACCTTCCCCCATCAAATCCTCACTCAGCCCCAGATGTAACCTGTTCTCAAGGTTCGTACATCAGCTGTAGAGCAGAAACTAAACTGACATTCCCATATTGTACTAATTGCTTGGATAGGTGATTTTTTCAGATTTTTTTGTTTTAAAAGAGGTCTGTCATCATGTAAACATCCTAATTCTCATAAATGCATTTCTGTGTGGATATTATACTGGCATTTGTGTCCAACACTTAAAAACTGCTACCATATGGTTTATTTCTAGGAACAAAACACTTAAAGCACCCAAACAATTAAAGGGATATATATAATGGGTGTCTAGTTTTACAAGCCAGCAATTTAGCTCCTGAACGGATAAAAGGAACCAAGAATTTAGTTCTTCCAGACAAGGAAATTGGGGTTTTTTGCCAAGTAAAATAGGTATTTTACCTATTATATTACCGTTATATTACAAGGAAGAAGAGTAAAAAGAAAATTAAACTTAATTTAGGTTTATTAAAAAAATAAATACTGCTTTCAGAGATAAATTGGTATTTCACAGTAGACATTTATACTTTGTAACATCCAACTACTTCAGGTGAATTGAAAGAGGGTTTTTAGCATCTGTCTCTCTCTCTGTAGATCTATATAATACATAGGTTTTGGGGTTGAGGCTTGGGGTTTTTTTTTTTGAGTTTACAGTTCAAAGTTTCAATCAAAACAAGCTTCTGCAAATCAGCAGGACTGTATTAAAGGTGAAGTCTTAAATACATGTAAAAAAATTAAGTACAAATTGGATCAGTTAAACTGAAGATTTGGATCTTACATTACTTAGACAAAAATGCATTAATTTTAACATGCATAATATAAGCATAATTGTTCCCTGCCCTAGAAAAATCAAAGTTAACATTCATGCACAGCTTACAGAGATTTAAAATCAGCCCATATACTTAACTGACTTTATTTCAGTCCTCTCTGAGCAACCAGGTTCTACATACCAGAGAGGTACTAGAAGGTTGGTATTACTTGCATTCTTCGCTCAGTGAGACCCAAGCTGATCAACAGGGATGCTGAAAATCAGGACTGGGTTCACTGATGTACCATATAGAGTTGTCTGCACAGCACCCGTTCTGCTCTAACAGCTGCTGTTAAAGCCTTTCCATATCAAAGGGAGTTTGGTCCCTCTAATCTTCTGTATTGAGATTTTTGGAAGCAGGGTATAGAAGCAGTAGGAAGGAGGAGTTGGGGAAGAAGAAAAAAGAGACAAGAAAGTAGGAAATTGGGGGGTCGCGGGGGGAGAAATCAAATTGACAGTTCATAAGTGAGGAAGCACAGAATCATTGAAATCCCCTTGAAAATTCTACCTTTAGATATTTACGTTCTGTGTAAAGATTAAAATTTTCCTTCAAATGTTACCTTGCATTTGACTGTTGGATGAAGTACTGCTAGTTTTACCAGTTCCTGCTGCTCCTAAAGGTTTCATATCATGAACAGAGAGCTTGGGTGGAGGAAGGCTTGGGCAAGATTCTGTTTCAAGGAATTTCACAAACAATTCTGAAAAAGACTACAAGAGGCTACTAGTTATTATATTTTACTGATGTTCTGTTGAAAAGTATGCAAGTTAAAGATACATACATACATAAAACAAAAAGCTGTCAACAGCCTCCAAAGAATTTTGTACCAGTACTTAGTACCAAGTACTAAGTTCTTAGTGCTAAGTACTCCTTAGTGAGTGACAATGAAATTTATTTTCAAAATACACAGTTTTTTATTGTCTCAGTAAGTGGTATTTATGTGAAACTGATAAACTCTAAAGATAACACACTACTTCCACCATGGTTCCATTACTGATTTAAACCACTTGTTTCAAGAATCCCATGCTGCTACTGACATTGCAGTATTTCCTGTGTCCATGCTCAAGCAAATCACTCCTCCAGAAACACAAAAAACTTAAAACATTTCTCTTAAAACCCATCGCTTTCTTTATTTGACAAAAAGTCTTGAATAAAGGAAGCATGGAATGATTAAGGTGTCAGTAGCATCACAAGATAAAATTTTGCATAGCAAAGCGTGTACTATACATACGAAAGCATTAATTTCCCTCTTTTACGTCCATAGTTAATTAGACCACAATCCCCTGGTGGCCTAAGTGCCTGCATTATTTCAGTGGGCAAAAAACAATCCCTACACTTCAAGATAATTTACAGGAATCAATTCTCAACATGCTTTTCTAGCTCAATGAGCAAAAACCCAAAGTTAATCCAAAAAGCCCAATCCCTCAGTGCTCTATCCCTGAGTGCATTATTTACTGGTCTGCAAAATGGAAAGTTCCATAGATTAACTGCTCCCATGGACCATGCTATGAGAACTGTTGCTTTACAGTATTTGAAAGCTTAAAATACCAACTTTATATGCTGCACATAAGAGGCACTAGCTGTAGCAGCTGAGAAAGTTTTTCAAATGAAATTTAAAGAACATATGGGAACACAGTCATCAAAACACGATGTCATGGTCTTCTATACTGTTGAGTATTGCAGAATTCCAGACTCCCACATTTATTTAACCTCCAGCACTGTCAGTATGCAAGATAAAGTCCATACTGTAAGAAGTTAGTGATCCCAGGATTTCTGTATTACCCCAACACCTAGTACTGTATAATTTTCACCAATGCCTACATATTTATTTAGTGCAGGAAAAAAAAAAACAACTTATGCCAAAGCAGTTGCACAAAACAAACAAATAATGCAAGATACAGTAGCATCAGTAAATGAAGCTCAATATACTGATGAACCAAACATTAGCATTAATATGCAACTGCCCCGTTCTTTCCACTCAAACATAGAGAATGCATGATTAATTCTTACACTGTTAAAAATGTTCTGATGAGTTGGCCTCAAAGGTGTACTAGGGACACTCTTTGACCCAGCTCCTCCACCAAGCCAGCCAGTCACCCATCTCGTAACTCCTCTTTGGTCTTCAGATAATAACTAGAAAGCATTAAAAAAAAGTTAGGAAACCAAAAATAAAGCAGCAGATAAAAGAAACTGCAACATTGTGCTCATTACATTTATTCACCATAACTATGTGGGAATCCTACAGATAAATAAAAACTTTCATTACTGTCAAAACCTTATTCTTTGCCTCCCAAAGACTGGCAGTCTAAAAACCCGGCTCTTTATTTAAAAATATAAGCCCCACATTCTTCACAGTACCTAGTGGTACATATAAAACTGGCTTACTTTTCTGTAACTGACATATTACAGCTATTATACACAACAGCACAAAGTTAAATCCCTTCCTTTCTGCATTAGCATTCCTCAGCAAAATGAGATCCATTCTATTAGAACGTTATCAAAAGATTCCATTAAGATCACCATGTCCTGCATAAAAAATGAATTCAGATGAGAGAACAAAAAACATACTTTCCCCACAAGAAGTGCAGGGACAGCCACATTTAGTTTAGCAGCAAGTCATTCTATTTTCAGGTAAGGATACCGCAAATAAAAAAAGGAAGTCTAGTTTTCTGCAAAGTATCACCTCATCGAGTTCCTCCTTTTTTATTCCCAAGATACTTCCCATTAACCTTAACACTTCAGGACGTTTATTTTTTGGAGTATGAAAATGTCCAACAAAGAGATTTCTCATCAGCAGCCTGCAGAACAAAGGAAGCTTGTAATACAATCTGCTCTTACGTAACAGTTGATACTGTAATATTGATGCATTTATTCCTCAAACTCTTGCCTAATTTACAATAATCCAAATAACCAAATCTAATACAAGGAACTAAAAGGGTACCTCACCAACTTCCCTCCCCTACAAGTTATAACATTTCTTATACAGTAAGTGTCAATTTGGACAGTATTAGAAATATTGTACGCAGTAAGGTGAAACTGAATTGTACGTGAGCAAGTTTTGATGTAAGTACTACAATCAGGGAAAATGTTTACTCTAAGACCTTGACTCAGGAAAGCATTTAAACACTTATGTGCAGTCCCAAATCAAGACGTAAGGAAGGGGACAGGGGAACCCATTTGCCTATCCCTGTTTCAGTTCTAACAGGTAAAGAGAAGAAAAGAAAAAAAAAAAGACCAACAAAGAGAGATTTACACAACATCCAGGTTATGCTAGCTACATGAAAGGGCTTGCTTGTTCACACCTGAGACATTATAACAGACATTAAGAACTTTTATCTCCTTTTGCAGAGCTCATGCTATGAAGTGCACTTCTACGTAAGAAACACATCAGTAGTCCAAATTTACGTACACATTGGTTTACTAATCAAAATTACTATTTACAACCACCAAGCAATTGAAAAATGTCAAAATAATCAAAGTATAATTACAAGATCACATACAGAAGCCCAGTTCTGCACTACTCTTGCAACTGTTAGTAACATGTCTGTACTTTGTGAGGAATAAAACCAAAAATGTATACCAAGTCTTTCATTAAAGACTTACTTGTCCACTTTTCCTTCTGTGCTGTTCAAAAGATTCATCAGTTTATTTTGTACATCTTCTAACATCTCTCTTCTGATCTCACCTATAAAATGTTATGTCACAGCAAATAAATAAAAATTGAAACGTTGAAACTTCGTTGCAAAACTTATTAATAATATACATGTTTTAAAATAAAAATATGCTAATACTGGTATGGTACCTTAAAAAAAAAAAACAAATCAGCTTGATTTTTTATTAAAAAAGTGTCAGCTTAATAAGTGATTATTATTTGAAATCGTAAGCTAAAATTTCTGGAACGGTACTCAATGCTAAAGTACAGGAACACACAGAAAATAAATCAATTGCAGAAGGTCTGATGAACTGCTCTGTTCCACCTACATAACACAGAACTGAAAAGAAACTCATGAACAAGGTCTATAGTCCTGTGGTGGCAATCTTTTTCATAATCTGACCAAACTGCGTGTTGGCATCTCAGTACTTAAACTCAAGGATTTCCTAAACCCAGTTATTCTGCATACTCTACTATTAGGTTGCTAAAGCCTTGAAGTACTAAGGAGTTCTCCAGTCTCTCAGGAGAATTACCAGCTAGCAGAGCAGCATCAGTAACTTGTTCTGGGTCTCTTCCGTTAGCCCCTTTCCCGCTCCTGTTAACCAATGTGAGCTCTTGAAATAGCACGCTGGGGCACACTAATGCATCCTAGAACCAGTGCTGTGCTTCGCAATTCAGTATACTGGCAAGAAAGGCTCTGCAGAGATTTAAGCAAGATTCCCCATACCTTTGGGAATACAAACACTCAGATAAAAGTGGCAGAGATGAAATGCCACAGCTACCATGAACCAAAGACAAAACTGAGAGGAAAATGGCAAACACTTTCAGCCAGGCATCATGGCCTGTAAATTAAGTGAATAGGCCAGTATTATAAGTTAATTAATATGAGGTTGTCTAGGAGTGTGCTAGGAGTCACTACACAGATTTTCTGCCTTTTTTTGGCACACTGACTCCAAGTTCTGACACTGTTCTGTAGTGGCTGCAATGAAATCGGTTCATCTAGGATATCACAACACTGATAACGACATTCTTGGCCTACACAAAGGACCTCTCCACAAACCCGAAAAAGGAACTACTAGAAGAGTAAGAGAGGAGTTTAGATTCTGCATTCACTAGTGCTTTAACATTTCAGATTTCTGAAATTCCTGACCTTAATCAATGATTTGTCTACTATCTACGCACTTGAGCCTCACGACAATCAGAGTGCTTAATGAGAGAGATACAAATGTAGTAGCCCATTTCATTAAAAGGAGCCATGGCATGATACCGCTATATTCACTCTTGCCCAATAATTTCACAGCACCAACTTCTCTACAATTCTAAAATTCTACTAACACAAATTACTTGTTAGCTCAAATACAGAATACACCCAATTACCCCAATCATTCTGTGTCAATAACTCAGGCTTTCTCCGACCTCCCACAAAACTCATAAAGCTCATAATAAAAAAAAAAACTATTCTAAAAGTTTTACTTGCCATAAATATTTTACAACAATCTGATTGTAAGAAAACAAGGCACAAAGCTTTCTCTTTAAGAACTCAGATATACTAGAAACTGGATAAAAGTATCTGATGTTCAGGTCTACACAAGTTTGTACAAAAAACACGGAGTAAAAAGTGCTAGAAAAACTTATCTCACTTAAATCCCCTAAAACAGGATTTAAGAACACTGGCAGTAAAATGTTCTCAGACAAGAAAACAAATAATTACAAGGCACAAAGAATTCTTAGAAGATAAACTACAAATGGCTTCACCCCAAGACAGCAAAAATATAATTTTTCACCAAACTGGGGTCCTGCACGATACTACCTTTGAAGTTACTTTTTTTCCTAATAAAAGTACAAGTAAGTCTTAATCACACACAAAAGCTTGACAAATGTATTATAACATGGACTGTCCATGTGAAGACCAACTCTACCCTACAGTTATATAAGCAGAAATGGTGAACTTTCTCTCCTCTCCCTCTATAAGGTTGAACGCTTACCTTCAAATCCTATGGAAAAACTGCCGATCAACTTAATTTCCCTCCCATTTTAACACTTCTTGGGCTTATGCTAATTAAAAGTGCTTCATTTAAAAAACAAAACAAAACCCACAAGAGATATACTTTTCTTGTATCTATCTTGTAGTTAATTTCTAAAAAGCTTCGACATCTTTGTAAGAAAAGTGACTTTTATGAATTTTTATACCCTTCAAATCATCTGGGATGCATGAAAAACATTCCACTCTAGTTTCCACATGACCTTCAATCTTTAATAAATGCATGCCACAACTATGTTGACACAACATAGTTCTCGATTAACACCAATAACTATATGAGTACCCACAGAGTTTTTGTATATATACATCAAAGAGCTAGGCTGTGAAATGGATACAACCTAATATGTCCTGTTCAAATACTCCACATCTTTATAGAAACATTTTACTTCACAAATATGAATTTTAGAGAGTACAGAGTAGAACAAACTAACTAGTGTCACGCTGGGAAAGCTCTTATCCAAGGAACATAAGAATTAAGCTCCTTATTCAAAACAAGTTAAAAACCAAACAAAATTATATATATTATACAATAATATATCTTGTAACAACTACATCCATATGCACTGAAATCCATTCCAATAACGTGACTGCTTTTCAGCACTCCTCTCTCTCAAACCACCAGGGTGAGGCACAGGAGAATTAATCCATGGTTTCAAGGTTTAAACTTGCTTAAAATTATGCTACTTTGTAAATGTGTTAAATAGGACCCCAATACTTGAAGGAAAAGATTTGCTATATAATTACGGAACGGTAACAGTTGTAGAAGCATACATGGAAGTTGAGTTGTTATTTGGGTCTCCACAGAGTAAAAGGGAATTAAAAGAGTTAAACTACTAATGCCACAAAAAGATAAACAAACAGCATCTGAAAACAAGTTTCAAGTAAATCTCATGCTGTTGCTATTTCTCTACAAAGCAAGGCAACCATGAGTTTCCTTTTCAATTTTTATTCACATGATGAATTTTAAAACAAATGTATTAATAATTTAAAAGAAATGTTACTGTTGTCTTCTATTTTTTCCTGGCAAAAAGATTTTACATCAAAGAGGACCAACTTTTAAGGACAGCTACACAGCTATATTCCATCCACAGTGACTATGCAACTCCATCACTAAACATTTTTTTAAATAGAATATTTCCTTCTAAAATAGAATCTTACAGTTGAAAAGGACTTAAACATGTACTTTGTGTGTATGAAAAGACTGAATAACAAAAAAGGTCTGAGCCAAAATTCAGCATGGACTGCTGTAAACCAGACATTTACAACAGTCTCCAATAATTTGTTAACTATTTATGGCAATCTAGAAAACTGCATCTGGTACATCTTATACTTTTCCCCTTAAAATCACTTCTCCTGCCAAAAAAATCCATAAAGAAATCTTTCAAAAGATTTGGCCAACAAAACTGTGTCTGGGAATGTATTTGGCCAATTTTCAGTAAGACATTATAAGTTTTCTTGTGTAAATACAGAAAACGGAGTGGTCTCCTTTTTTTTCAATAAAAATTATGATTTATTCTACAACAACATGAAAGTGCTGTTTCCTTTATGCAACAATCCTTTTTTGATTTTTGTGAACAAGTAAATCGCTTGCCAATACAACACAGCTCGATAAAATACTAATATTCAGTTTTCTCTCAAAGTTCAAACCCCTCCTGCTTTCATATGCAAAGGTTTGCAATCAAAATTAACCAGTAATGAAGAGCTCCCCATTTGAGAGCGCCATATTTGTCTATGCCAAAGTTAATTTCAATCCAGGGTGTTTGAAAACTTTTGCTGTGAATGTCTGTAGTGAGACAGAAATATACAGATCAGTCAATTCAAAAACAAAGCAGTATTTAGTTGTACTTTCATGTAGCAGCTTGAAATTAAATTTAGCTTTTAAAATTCGTATGTGAATTCAGGGAGCGCTCCTGTGATGCCCACTTAGATGCAAATTGCACTTAGACACAACTAAATTTAAGTAAGTACATGTCGTGGTTTAGCCCCAGTCGGCAACCAAGCAC